>PITA01010287.1:0-72806 GCA_004023965.1 Spilogale gracilis
TTTTTTTTTTTTTTTTAAGATTTTATTTATTTATTTGACAGAGAGAGATCACAAGTAGGCAGAGAGGCAGGCAAAGAGAGGGGGAAGCAGGCTCCCTGCTGAGCAGAGAGCCTGATGCCTCATCCTCTTATTAATAAACACATGGGAAACAAAATTACTTCTTAAGAGCTTTTAACACTTAAATACCGAGTTTCTAAAATTCCACCCAAATATAACAACTGTTAAGATTTTTGAAATTCTGATTGTGAACTACTGATCTCATTTACATTTTTACTTGGGGAATTTATAATGAGATGTGAAAAAATGTATGGCACAAAGTAGATCATTTGGAAAGGTTAGTTAAAGTCTGGTCACTGTCTAGAATGGTCTTCTTTTAGGGCCTTAACATAAATTTTTTTTTAACCACAGATCTGTAGGCCCATGATTTCTATTTTGTTAATTATTTTATTATTTAAACTGATTATTTTGGATCAACCATGGGAAAACTCCAAACCACTTGGTCCAATAAAATAGTTATTTAAAATTAAACAAAAATTTATTTTCTGCCAAAAAGATGTCCTCATAGTTTAGACACGTTATTTGACTTTTGAACATTCATGGCATTATTGAACGAATAAGTGGCTGTCTTCTTTCTGTATGGCATAAAATGTGTTCCTTTGGCTTTTTTATTTTTTATTTAAAGATTTTATTTATTTGACAGAGAGAAACACAGCCAGAGAGGGAACACAAGCAGGGGGAGTGAGAGAGGGAGAAGCAGGCTTCCTGCCGAGCAGGGAGCCCGATGTGGGACTCGATCCCAGGTCTCCAGGATCATGACCTGAGCCAAAGGCAGTTGCTTAACCAACTGAGCCAGGCAGGCGTCCCCCTTTGGCTTTTTTAAAAAAATTGAACTTAAATAAATTTTTGGAGGTAATTTCAGACTCACATGCAATTGTAAGGAACAATACAGAGAGGTCCTCTATGCCCTTTGTCCAGTCTTCCCCAGATGGAACATCTTGCAGAAACTGTGGTACAGGATCAAAGCCAGGATATTGGCCTTGCTATAGGCAAAACACCGAACATTGTCACCACTACAAAGGAGGTCTCCTGTTGCCTCATCTACTACCTTCCCTACTCCTCCCCAAGACCTAGTAGCCACCAATCCATGCTCGTTTCTGGAATTTTGCCATGAAAAGACCATATATAAATGGAATCACAAAGTATGTGACCCTTTGGGGTAATGTTTTTCACTCAGCATGATTCCCTTGAGATTTAGCCAAGTTGCATGTATCAAATGTTGGTTCCTCCTTTGACTTTTGAGGGAACTTTCCAAATTGTGGTAAACTACAAATAACATCAAGTTTAGCACTTTAACCATTTTTTGGTGTAGAGTTTGGTGGTATTAAGTACATTCACACTGTGGGGCTGCCGTCACCACCGTCCATCTCCGAGAGCCCTTTCATCCTGCCGAACTGAAACTGGCCCCAGTAAACGGCTCCCCACGTCCTCCTCCCTGTAGCCCTGGCAGCCGCCATTCTACTTTCTGTCTGTCTGGCTTTACTATTATTCTAGGTACTTCATATAAGTAGAATCCTGGAGGCTTTGACTTTTTGGGACTGGCATATCTCACTTAGCGTAGTGTCCTCAAAGCTTATCCGTGGTGCGGCGTGTGTCCGAACGGCCTTCCTCTTTAAGGCCGGATGAGAGTTCGTTGTAGGCACCACGTTTTGTTTACCCATTCACGGGACGGTGGACAGGCAGTGGGTTTGCTCCCACCTTTTGGCCCTTGTGGATGATACTGCTGTGCACATGAGTTTGCACATACTTCTGTGTGGCCCCGCTTTCTTTCCTTCGGGTTGGTACCCAGGAGTGGAATTGCTGCATTTTATGGTCATGGGGCGTTTACGTTTGTTGAGGAGTAGTGAGACTGCCACCACAGCAGCCGTATCCTTTTCCGTTCTCGTCAGCACTGCACCAGGGTTCCATTACCAGCACTTGATTCGTTTTTTCTGACAGCCGTCCTAACGTGGTCCTCCCACGACGTGCACGGGGCACGTTTTCCGTATAGTCAGTGCCTGCCTCACGTCATCACTTGTCTCTAGCTTCATTCTCAAGATTTAAAGTTAGTAACGTAATAAAGGAACATGGCCGTTACTCTTATGCTAGAGTTTGGTTTTCTCTGGTCCTCCCTCATCCATCCTCGTGGTCATACGTGTAGCCCGAAAGCAGTCCGAGGGCCAGGTGGCTCCGTGTGGCATAAGCACACACAGACGACTGGTGTATCTGGATAGCCCCGCGTGAGACTCCACCCCTTTGTGAGTCAAGAGATTTCTGGCCCCGTGCAGTCATGTGGTGAAATAACCTGTTTTCCCCAGACTTCAGCCCGTTACCCATATCTGGCTTCTTGACACTAGAATTTGAGGTTAGGTCGGGGTAAAGAATTATTTAGATCTCCACATGTAGTTTTTATCCTAAGCGGGGACAAAAAAAAAAAAATCTGTACGCGCTGTTATTGCAGACCGAGGGTGGCGGTCTTACGCTCAGCGCTACAGAGGAGTGCAGTGGGCGTGAGTGCATCTGCCCCAGGAGAGGTGTTGCAGCAGCCTCCCAACTTGGTGGGGAAGTGGGAGAACTTTTATAAGATGTACTTTATTTTCCCATCCAGAATTATGGGAAAATAAAGGTCAAAAGTCCCAAAGTAAAGATAAAATCCATTGCCGTAAGATGTAGGAAGAGGAAAAAATGGCATGTACTAGCATTTGCTGGCATTGCCAGTTTCCGATTGGTCTGTTCCTAAGAGATCCGGTGGGTGTGGTGGTGGTGGGCACGTAGAGCATGTGTGGCAGTGATCACTGACCCGGTTATACGGGGGGATGCATGGCGTAGCGATGCACGCAGGTACCAATAACCCACAAATATCTAACCCCGCACGGGTTCACGCGTCTGCCAACAGATGGCCACGTATTGCTTGTGCTTTTTTTGTCCTGTTGTTAACATTTGTCATTAATGTAATGGAGTGGTAATAGTAGCTTGAAGTATTAGGACAAATGCCTAAATGATTAATATAAAGGCAGACTCAAGACATGCCATATGGTGTGAATGTAACTTGCTGAAAGGAAGTCAGATACTGGTGTTGCAGTCCGGGTAAGTAGGGGGTAGGGCTACTTACAGGCTGACTTTTCCTGACTTTTCCATCAGCATCTGGGATAGCAGTAAGGAAACAAAGTTGTGGCCTTATTGGGGCTGCGATAGAGGAAAAGTATGCAAGGGCTTTGAAACCAAAAAGAACTGGACTCACTTTCTGCCTTTGGGCACTTACTGTGATGTTGGGCAAAAAAAATTATATATAACCTCTGAGCTTCAATTTTCTGACCTGTGAAATGGGGATAAGACACGTGGAAGACATAGAAGGGAGAACTGATATATATCAATATATAAGGGCAAACTCACATGAGTCTGCGGCCGTGCCTGGTGTGCAGGTGGGAGCCGCCCAGGTGGTGGCTGCTAGGGTCCCTCACTTGCCGAAACGTCAGGATGATTTTTAGAACGCTTTCAGCCACTCGTCAGTCAGTAAAGAGGCTTTTGGTTCATTTCTAACCCCATAAGCCAAGAGGAAAGTTACCTGTTGTAGGTTAACTTCTTAGCCTGTTGGGGCTGTTGGCAGAAAATACTAAGTGCAGGAACACTTGTGTAGAGAGAAGCCTTTTCAGAATAGCCCAGCCGTCAGGTGTCCGCGTGGACTGCTTGCCTGCGGTATGTTGTGAATTCTGGGTTACTGCCTGACACAGAACAGGTTCGCTGTGTCGCTGATGACCCAGGCATGTGCCTGCTCCTGCCCCGTTGGCCTCAGCTCTGACAGGTGTGATTCAGGCAGTCGTGGGGGCAATCCAAGGGGAAAGAAAGTGCTGGGCTTTTCCTGAGCCTTCCCAGGCCTTGCGCACGGCAGCATTGCTTACGCTGCGTGCGTTGGGTTGGGACTACTGTTGTCCCTTCTGTTTTTCAGATGAGAAATCTGAGGCCTAGGTAAGTTAGTACGTGCTGGGACTCAAAAGCCTGACCCCCAAACCCATACTCTGCTGCTGTCCATGGGTGGGCTGTATTGCTTTCGTCAGTGTTTTATTTTCCTTTTTCCCATTTAGAAAGGTGTATCAGCAACCAGATTCTTCATTGTATTTAAAGTAACAAAAAACAGGTCCTTGGGAATCCCTTTGGAGATCAGCTATTTTGAATTAAGTGGTATTTGGGGAATGTTTTGCCACACTGTTTGGAGAACAATCTCTACAGCCAATATTTAATTAAAATATCTTGTACAGATTGGTTATTTTTTCTTCCAGGGCCATTAAAACTTTTTTGACTAAAAAATTTTAAAATTTTCTTAATTAAAAAATTTCACTGTATTCTTAAATGAACAGTTTTAGTTACACATGAAATGTAGTCCTTTGTTTTGATCACTATATGAAAACGTAGTAAGGCCAATAAGGGAAATTCTATTTTAATACGACTTGCTCTCTTCATCTTCCTTTTCCTGTTTTTTTTTTCATTGACTGGAAAAGAAAGATCAGTTCTCCTGCCTGATGTGATAAGCATGTTTTGGCGAACTGATGCACGATTAACCAGTTTCTGTTAAAACTCTGCTGTGGAGATGCGTGTCCATATGACTTTGTATTTCCTCCCATGTCTAACTGCTGGTTTCCAAGCTTTACCGTTCCCTTGTCTTTTACGGCCTTATCTTTGTTTATTTGAATTAGGTACTCTCTGCTGCCTCTTTCACTTGCTCTTTTTCTGTGCCATTCTTTTCCTTGCTACCCTGTCTAAAACCAGGCCCTAGAGAAACAGAAAGAATACATTGCCTGCCTTAGGAACGAGCGAGATACGCTCAGAGACGAGCTGACAGACCTGAAGGAGACAGTGAAGACAGGAGAGGTACGTTAGTTTTAGCCTCGAGTTAAATCCCACACTACACGTTATTCTTCCTTTCACCCTGGTATCTTTCTCAGCCGAAAACAAACCAGTGTTCGTTCCTCAATGCAGATTTGGTGGGTTTCAGTCATTTCTTCTGTGGACCTGTATTCCGTGTAACTCGTTCGAACCCGGTGTCACTTGTGGCAGACGTATTGTCGCAGAGTCACCTCCCAGAGCATACTGCTTCCGTTTGGGCCGTGTTTTGTAACGGTGGGTTTTTTTCCTTTCCACAGAAACATGGCTTAGTTATAATCCCCGATGGCACTCCCAATGGTGATGTCGGTCATGAACCAGTGGTTGGAGCCATCACCGTGGTGTCTCAGGAGGCTGCTCAGGTCTTGGAGTCTGCAGGAGAAGGCCCACTAGGTACGACCGGCTGCTGCTCTCTTGGCTTGGATTTACTGTGCTGTTAGACTTCCGGCTTACTCATATCCCATCTTGGAAAACAAAAACAACACAAGGGCTATCTGAGGTTTATCTAAATTCTTAACAGGAAGAAATCTGGGCACAGTGTCTTTAGGCATCCTTGAACTTGGGAAACCAGCATGTGGGTCATCATAAGGCCTCTGGATGGAAGCACTCTTGGTGTATACATGTTACTTTTTTACTTAAATACATACCTTCCTGGAAGAGATCATCCAGTATGTGGACCCTAAGGAACTGGTGGTCTTGTAGGGGACTTCCCAAGTATGTTTTAAGTTTCCTCTTCCTGGAGAATCTGGTTTTATGCTCTGCTACTTATCCCAGAGTTCGGTAGCTCTTTGCCACCACATTTCTTAAGGCGAGAAACAGATGACCAAGAAGTCAGATCTTAGAGGAGTGTTCTTTCTAGAGCAGGGCTTCTGAGCCTCTTAACATCTAAGCCTCTTAAATTTAAGCCTTTGAGACTTTAATTACACCTCTCCCAGGAAACCACGCAGATGCCCATCCATTGGCTCCACTAAGAATTTGGCCCTAGAGGAAGGAGAATGGCATAGGTACTCTAGCACCATCTCCGTTTGTTTGTTTTTTCTTTTGTTTTATGTATGTGTAGGTTTCGTAGAGGAGTGGGACTTTGAGTCAGTGAACACAGTCTCTGATGCACAGAATTGCAGAGACGGGGCACTTTGATATAGCAGAGGCTGCGGGCGAGGCGGTGGGAGCCGCAGTGGAGATCGCACCGAGTGTGGGGCTGGGGGCGGCCCGGAGCTTCCCCTGCTTGTTTGGAAGGTACTGGGAAGCCAGCGCTTAACTTGGCCGTGACCCTAGTTGGTCGTGGGAGGCGCTGGCTCAGTGTCCCCTGCGGCTTTTACTCTGTGGTCCCCCTTAGTCCGCGGGGCTTCCTTTAGTGGCATGCTTGGGAAGCAGCGGCCTCCCGCCGCAGGCCAGGAGTGAGCCCCAGCAGTCCTGCCGCCCCGCCTCAGATGAGCCCTTGACTGCCTGCAGCTGGGAGTTGGTCCCCGTTTTCCCCGAGTAGCCTGGGTAGGCCTTTGCTTCCTTGGCATTGTGTTCCCATTTCCCAGTTCCAACCTCCCCCCCCAGGCCCCCTTGGACCCCGTCTGTCTTCTCCCAGATCTTGTTTGCTCCTGTGAAGCTTCAAGCTGTGGGAGCAGCCCAGCATTTGAGTTGTCTGTCTGCTGGTGAAAGCTCGCAGTTTTCAAACAAGGAAGTGATCTTTGTACTTTGGTTTGTCTTTCAGTGGAAAATCACTGCCTTTGGAGGCAAATGTATTGCTTGATAGTTATTTGTTGTGTGGAAATATGTACTGGATAGTTAAGTACTTTTCCTTAGCACTGCTAACTTAAGCCTTCATTTCTTTTGTTATTGAGATAAGTTATCAGATAATGTTTGCTGTTTTGAATTTCAAGAATAATGTTTTATTGTTTCAGTACTGTATCCTCAAAATTTAGTTGACAACCTGTTCCATTTGTTTTAGATGTCAGGCTACGAAAACTTGCTGGAGAAAAGGAAGAGCTGCTATCACAGGTAAAGGCGTTCTTGTCGCTGAAGGTGGGGTTAATTTAATGGACTAAAATCACATGGCAAATGTTAGCGAATTACAGTGTACACAGGGAAGAGATGTGCTTATTTCAAACATCAGTACTCAAGATTTGAAGGACAAAAAGATAAATTCATATTTTGCCTCTTTGTTGTTTCCTGTTCTTTAAAAAAATTGATCAGACATGGAGTTTAAGGACTTACATAGTTCTGTGAAGCTTGTTGTGAGACAGGAGCTGCCGGCTCTGCCTCCCCACCTTTACCCTGGCCATTCCGATTGGTTTAGCAAATTCTTTCCGTGTGTACGGTTCTTGTGTATTTCTCTCCCACACGCTCACACTGCTTCCTGACGGTTCTGTTTTGGGCACTGTCTGTTGACATTCCTCTGGAAGACTGACCGTGTAGCTTTCTGTCCCCAGCTCACACCCCCTTGCCATCCCCGGTCCCAGTGAAGGCACACCCACACGTCCTATCTCTGCGCGTTGCGGTGGCGCCCCGCAGCACTCCAGGGCTGCTTTCCCCCTTCTTCACAGCTCCGGCTCCCCCAGAGTCACTCCTGTGGCCTTTCTTTTTCTCCACTTGGCTCCCTGTGTATTTATGACCAGCGTAACTGCCGCGTCTGCAACACTAGTTGAATCTGCTCTTAGTGTTTTCACATGCTCCAAGTATTCTCCCAGTTCCACTTGCTGGTTTTTGGAGCATCCGACTGGCGCGCTGGGAACCTCACGGCCGCTCCCCCCACGCCCGGCCGAGCTTGCCCTTCGTCACACCTAGGCTTTCCTCTGCCTGTGGTTCCGGTTGGATTCCCTTTTCGCAAGGCCATAGGCCTTCCTCCATTTTCATCCGTTCTCTTTTTGCTACATCCCCCAGTAACTTCCTGAGAAAAGGTTTTATAGGCTGTAGATTTTTCTTAACTTTGGAGACCTGAAAATTTCTTCATTTTATGCTATTACTTGCCTAACAGTTTGGATAGAGAATTTTTTTTTCTTCTTTCTTCTTTCAAGAAATTGCTTCACTCTCTTCTGGCGTGCAGTGTGGAAGGCAGCATGTTAAGGATTTCAAAGGCATTCTGATTTTGCATCTTTTGTATGTGACTCCTTCCCCTCTCTGGCAGCTTGTACCATACGTTCTCCTTCCTGTTTGGAAGTTTCACAGTGATGTGGTTTGGAGTTGTCTGCATGGTTTGGGCCCCTGTCAATTCTAGGAATTTCTGTCCTTCAGTCCTGGGAAAATTCCTTGACTACTTTTCTCCCTTCTCATATTCCCTTATCTCTTTTTGAAACTCCTGGTCAGTCATTCAAATGTGGAATGAGATGCCACTCTTTAACAGGCTCTATTCCAAGCATTTGGCATATTTGCCTGAACTAATCAGTTAAATAATCCCTGTGCTAGTAGACCTTACATTCTAGTGGGAGGAAACCAGACAATAAACAATAGATGGAATGAAGACGTAAGTTATATGGTATGTGCAAGGTTTCTGTGACCGCACTTACTGTACATGTCTCTGTCGCCACATTTAGTGGCCATAGGTGCAGGCGTGGGTGCGTGGAGTTGGATTTTACTGAGGAGTGTAATTGGGCAGGAAGTATTGATCATGATGACTCTGGAGATGAAGTGGTAATGAGGCTAATGGATAATCCAAGAGGATGTCAAGGCCCAGTAGAAAGATGGGAAGTATCAGTGGGATTGAAGGACTGGGATTTGGGTTCCTGAGAGATGGAGCTGGGAAGACCAGGAGTGGAGGTTAAAGAGAAGATAACAGGACTGACTCATTCAGGGACTGCACTTAACCAAATGGGAAAATCTAGTATGTGACTGTGGGAGAGTAGTGAGGGCAAGAGGAAATAGATGGCAAGATCCTAGGAGAGCAGGTGTTCTAGAAACTGCCATCGGTTATAGAAGAAATTCTCTACATAGATGAATCTAAAAATTGCTCAGGCTGTACTTGAGGGAGCATAAGTCAGGAGCTAAATGGTGAAGGAGTGGGGTGATGGTAGGGATGTGGGGTGGTCGGCATGTGGAATTGGACGGGCGAGGTCAGGAAGCAGGAATTTTAGGGAGCACTGAGGGAGAATAGTTGGGCAACAACACGGAAAGCAGGCCACGTGTTCTGTTCTCAGGCCCAGTGGTAGGAGGACTCTGGGAGAAATCACCGGAAGGTCAGAGGGCTGCAGAGGGAGCAGGCTTCTCAGGGGAGAGTGGGTTTCTGCTAATATACTAGGTAAAGGGACCACTCAGAAGAGAGTGAGGATGAGGAGAATGGTAGAGTTTCACGCTTTGGGAAGGGTTAGGAGGTGTAGATGGGGGCAACAGAGCCCTTTGGGGAAGAGTGTAGGAGGATGACTGTTTTTGAGATGGCC
This sequence comes from Spilogale gracilis, assembly GCA_004023965.1. Lineage (NCBI taxonomy): Eukaryota > Metazoa > Chordata > Mammalia > Carnivora > Mephitidae > Spilogale > Spilogale gracilis. The sequence goes on from PITA01010287.1 coordinate 9,279, forward strand.
ATAATGATATTGGGGATAATGAAAAACTAGTCATGGTTCACTCAAGGCAGGTGTTGAAAGGGGAGAGGTGTCTGGAACGTATGGGTTTGCTCCCAGTGCAGAGCTCGCCCTTTTGCTACTGGGCATGTGGCCCGCTTGGTCCTAGGGCCCAGGCTCCCCTTTGTCAATGTTGAGGGGTAACAGCTAGGGAAGCCTCCTTAACTCTGAGCATCACACTTAATCCTTGACCCTCGATGATGAAGGGTGAAGGCAGCCTGCGGAGGCTCGGTCTTGGTCCCAGAGGCAGCTCCCCCTTGTAGTTCTGAGCTGTAGTGCTCCCCAGATCTCTGCTAAGAGTTGTAGGCATTCAGGGAAACATGGGTCTGATTTCTGAAGGAAGAGGCAGTAGACCTTTGGGATCAGCGCTTTAACTTTTTTGTTTCTCTCCTGTTTTTCCATCCCTTTTGATCTCCTTTGCTCTACTGTTAAAAGATTTTCTCAACTTTATCTTGGAATATTTCCATTGGCTTTGTGTTTCTGAAGTCATTTCCAGGATGTAGATTTTTTACTTACCTTAGAGGATATTGATAGTTCGCCACTGTTCTCTGTTTCCTTCCATCTGCATAGTTTATTTCCTAACTGATGCTCTTTTATGCGTATTTTTTTGGTCTTAAGTTTCAGGGCTGGTGGGGACTAAAACACTGATGGGCAGCTCTGAGCATATGTAGGGCTGATGTGGCTGGGTGTTTTGTTGGGAAATTCGGATGTCGGTATATTGGTCTTTACCTTACAGTAGGCACAGAGTTCTGCAGGGACTGAGGCCAGACTGGGGGCCTCCACATCAGTGTGGGTCTCTTCACCTGATCTTGTTCTCCGTGTGTGCAGGGCTCCTGTCTCCACGTGGGCCTTGTCTTTTCCCAACCCTGAGTCGCTTTGCATTTGATTCATTTTTAGTTTCTTCAGTTTGCAGATTATCTGCCCCCCCCCCCAGCTTTATTAAGGTGTAACTGGTGTAGAGTAAGCTGCTCGTACATGACGTGTACAAAGAAATGTCCCTGCTGTGTTAGAGGCGGAGGGCTGCCCTGACAAAGCACTACACGCGGGGTGGCTTGGAGAGAATCGCAGTTTTGGAGACTTAGCAAGTGCCCGTGGCCAGGTGCAGTGATGCTGCCCTCTGAGGCCTGGGAAGGGCATTCTGTCCCACAGTCCGTCTGGCTCCTCGCGCTTTGCTGGCAGTCTGTGCCATTCCCTGGCTGTGGATAGCTTCCTGTGTGTCTTCACATCGTCTTCCCTCTACATGCCCGTCTCTCTCCGTACGGCGTTCTTTTCAGAAGGACACCAGTTGTATTAGATCGGGGCCCACCCTGTTCCAGCATGGTCTCATCGCAGCTTCACTACATGTGTCTTCAGTGACTGCATTTCCAAATGCCTCTACATCGTGAAGTACTGCGAGTTAGAACAACACATGAATTCTGTAAGGACACAACTCAGCCCGTAACAATACTCATGAAACCGTGACTACAGCCAAGATGGTGAAAGTATTCATAACCCCTTCAACGTTTCAGTGCCCCTTGGTAAACTTCCCATCCTGAGCCTCCCTCTCCCTTCTGTCCAGGCAACCACTGATCTGCTTTCCGTCACTGTGGATTAGTTTCCATTCTGTGGAGTTTATATAATTGGAATTACATAGGATGTCCTCTTCCGTTGTCTGGCATCTCCTACACAGCATCCTTACTTTGAGACTCAGACATGTTGCACGTCGTTCGGTAGTGCTTTCCCCTTTCTTGCGGGGTAGTAATTCCACTGTGTAGATGTGCCATAGTTTGTTTATCCTGCTGTTGATAGACACTGGGATCATTTCCAGTTTGGAGCTACTATGAATAAGCTACTATAAACATCCTTTATTTGGGGTAATATAAGGTAGATCAACTGTGTAGCCAAACTCAAGAATACATCTCCAATTGTTTCTTCATACAAAAGGTTTTCTAAATATTTAACCAAATATTTAAGTGTTAATATTTAATACTTAATTTAGTATTTTAATTAAATTTAATTTTAATATTTAAATTCAGTGTTTAATATTTGCTTCCTAAATATTTAGCCTAGAATATTTACCCTAATTCTAAGACAGAACACAAACATCTAACTGCCTGTGGAATCTTATTAAAAACGGAATTGGATGAAAGTAGTGGAAAACCCTGAAAAGCTCTGCTGCCGCACCAGCCCCCACACGTCATCAGGCAGGGCTGCTCTGGCCAGGACACCGGGTCCTGGAGCTCACTCCTGCTGTGGCTCCCAGTTTGTGGCGCGCCTGTGGCCCCGTGGCCCCGTGGCAGGCAGGCACTGAGGTTCTGGGCAGACGATCCGCGTGGCTGCGGGCCCGCTGCGTCCTGTGCGTCTTGTGACGGCCCTCTCTCTCTGCTTCAGATCCGGAGGCTGAAGCTGCAGCTGGAGGAGGAGCGGCAGAAGGGCTCCCGGAACGAGGGCTCGGGGGTGGACATGGCGGGGCTGCACAACGGCTCCGACCTGCAGTTCATCGAGATGCAGAGTAGGTACCGCGGCCGGGCTGGCACCACGCCGTGGGGACACTGCCCGTCTCAGATTCGCTTTTCTCCAGGGGGGGCATGTTACAAGACTGCTTTGTCCTCGGCAAGCCCAGGGAGGGTTCCTGGTCTCAGTGGTGCAGCCGGGGAGAGGCTTCTAGCAGCCTCGCACGCCGGGGAATGGAGTCAGAGAGGACTGGGGTAGTGCTCTTCCCCGTCTGTGCAGTGATTTCTGGAGACGTCTTGGAAACAGTTGCCCTCCTGGCACTGCCCTCTTCCACATCTGGCCAGCTGTCAGCTCCCATACAGCACCCTTCCTAACAGTATTTTTCTTACGGAATCTTTCTTGGATAGTGGGAGGATATATTTGGAACTAACTTATACTAACGTTGAATAGTTTCAGAACTTTGCCAGACGTTTTCTTATTAACCAAACTAATCTTTATAGATGGAATCAAAAGCAAGGCCACAAAGTAAGCCTATTCAGTGCACCTCAGGCAGTATTTCTCCTTTCTACTTTTGACCCCATGTTGTTTTCAAATGCCTGCTGTGTCCACAGTAATCTTCCGTGATGGGGGGAGGTCGGCAGCCATTTATATATTGTTAGAGAACGTATCATTTGTGGAGAGCGGAGACTGACTTTTTTATTTTGAATTGTGGCTTTTCTGATAACTTATTTTAAAAGATTCGTTATTCCATGGCCTTTTTTATCTACGTATTTTTACATTAGGCTAAATAGAAAAGGCTTCTTGGATTAAAGTTTATTAATACTATTAATGCTGGCTTTTGAGGTTAGGTTAGTGTCATGTCCTTTATTGGAGTTCAGTTGGGTGACACTTCCTGTTGAATATTTTATTCTAGAAATATTTTGGCATGGATGATAGGTGAAGATGGGCATTGAGGCGAGGCAGGCTGACTAGCTGGGGGGCTGTGAGGATCAGCTAGACCAGTATGCTGGCTGACAACAGTTTTAGAGAGAGGGCAGGGGGTAGAGTTGGAGGACATTGGCCTAAAGCAGCACATTCAAAAGGAGTCACAGTGAGGGAGAACGGGCATGCCTCACGTGTGAATGCTCCTAGGGCGGGTGGGTGTTACGGAGCTGGGATCTGGGAAGAGCCTAGAGTGGACTGTAGAATGAGATGGGCTCAGCGGGACCCGGTAGACTGCTTCTGGCAGGCAAAGGAAGCCTGCGGATGTCAGCATGGTGTGGTCCAATGTGATTTCATGGCAAGCACGAAATGGCGAAGATGAAGGACTTACACTCTTGAAAACAGGAAGGAAAGGGAGAAGGTTTGCCATGAGAAGGAAGCAGCACATTGTGATAATCAGTAAGTGGCTGGGATGAAGGATGAAAACCAGATCCTGGAGCTTCTGTTTTAGAGCCCAGCAGTAGGAACTCTTGTCTCTCACTGCCACAGAGGCCTTTGGGGCGAGGGTTTATAGCCCCATTACTTTTCAGGTGACAGTAACTACCTGTGAGAAGAACCTCTGCCTGAAGATTATATAAGTAGCTATAACCTCAGCAATGTAGGAAAGCAGAAAAGTTGTCAGATAGCTTAGATTTGGTTTATCTCCTATAGGCCTTATGATTCCTACCCTGTAATCATGTCAAGTGATTTTTGTTTAATTTGGTTTGCTGGAGTGATTTTTAAACTTCTCATTTTAAGTGACTTAGGTCAGACGTACAACTGATGATTTAGAAGTCTACCCATCACATTATCACAACACGTTACTGAAAAGCATTTCTTTGAGCAAATGTTTATCAACCACATGCCCAAAGCCCTAGGCGAGATACAGAGGTGGCCCGAGGGCAGAGCCAGGGCCTTCTCCTCACTTACACAGTGTTTGGAAGGCATGATCAGTGTCAGCAAAGCCAATAAAAACACAGCGGGGAAGGCGAGTTACAGGGGACTGAGTCCTGTCGGAGGGTGCCGAGGACCTCAGGCAAGAGGCGGTAAAGGAAGGGTCCGCGACGTGTGGCAAGCGAGGGGAAGCCGGGGAGGCAGGAAGGTGAACGAAACCGGAGGCTCTTGGGGGGAAGGGCAGCACGTAAGGTTGGCAGGGGCCACCGCAGCACTGACGTGGCGCTCAGAGGTCAGCCCCCCCCGCCCCCATGGCATAGAGAATCAGTCTTCCTCCAACTCCCTGGGCCAAGGGATGCTGGGGTCAGGTGCCAGAGCCTGTGGCAGGAGAACCGTTCTGGAGCCCAGGCTGCACTGTGGAGGGGCCGTGGCGGCCCCGTGCACCTTCCCGCCTCGTCCCCTTCCACTGCCCCGTCCCCTCCCGGGCTGCAGAGGCTGTCACTGCCTGAGGTCACTGCTCTCTTGACAGGTGACTCACTGTTCTCTTCTCTTCTAGGAGATGCCAATAGACAAATTAGCGAATACAAATTTAAGCTTTCAAAGGCAGAACAAGATATAACCACGTTGGAGCAGAATGTAAGTACTTCAGTGCGCTACCAAGCGATTTACACGCCCTTTGAAACTTCCTGCGTCTGAGTGGCTAACTCCAGGACGACCCTGGTTTCTTCGGGCTGCCTCTGCAGTAGGGTCTCTATAAAAGCTCTCTATTAAAGTAGAAAAGCCAGCAGAGAAAACCTAGCAGGACACTTCAGCCTTCCGTTAACTGTAAAAATGCACAAGACTGTAGCTGTAATTGTTCTTTCCAGATTATTTCAGGAGACTTCAGGAAGGCTAGTTTGAAGAACCCCTTACTGTACATTTCAAGAAGTCCAAAAGCTTTTCCATGTAGTGAATCTTGTCCTGCAGTGTTACTCTGGCACCTAAACCATTTGTTCAGCATGAACTGAACATGGGAAACTGGCTCCATAATGACTCTTCAACTGTAATCCTCTCCGGGGACATTTCTTGGTCTATAAATAGCCGTGGGGTTCTGAGAGGCCCCATGACTCACCGTGAGGGGATGACTCGGGAGTTTCCACGTGGCTGCGCGGGAGGGCCTCCCGGAGCCCGGTGGCAGAGGCCTGCATTTCTTTGTTGGCAGGTCAGCCGGCTCGAGGGCCAGGTGCTGAGGTATAAGACCTCCGCGGAGAACGCCGAGAGAGTGGAAGACGAACTGAAGGCGGAGAAGAGGAAGCTACAGCGCGAGGTACCTGCTTTTGCATGCGCTCAGTGCTACAGAGCAAGGACCCTTTGCTGCCTGAGGAACTGAATGCTGGGCCCAGGTGTTAAGGGAACAGCAGTGGGGTGACTTCCTCTTCCCCGCTGGTTTTCGACCTGCGCAGTGACTGCCTTACTTTTCGGTTTAATCAGCTAGAGACGAAGAGAAAGGGTGGGCTTCCCTTCTGTTGTAGAGCTGGTGTGTCTCCCCACCTGCTGGCTGGCCTCTCGGGGGCTGAGGCTCCGTGTCCCTGTGGGGCACTGCCGGCTGGCGGGAGAGACAGGCCCCAGTGCTGTGGGAGGCCCACCGGGCGGGGGGGCGCAGGGGTGGGGTGTGGCCGTGGGGAGTGACTGGGCTCTCCTGTCTGCAGTTACGAACAGCACTGGACAAGATCGAGGAGATGGAGATGACCAACAGCCACCTGGCCAAGCGGCTGGAGAAGATGAAGGCCAACAGAACAGCCCTTCTGGCCCAGCAGTAGGAGGCCGCTCCTGGGGCCCCTCCCAGAGGGACTGACTTTTTGTCCAGTGACACAGACCCCCTTCAGTACTGTTTTGAGTTTTGTCATTAAAGTAGTCACCTTTGTATTTTATAATTTATGAGAGAATGAAACAGGTTTGAATCTTCATGAATGAACACTTTGGATTTCGTTTGTACTTTGATTCTAGACTAAGAACTGGTCTGTGCTGTTTTTTTTTTTTTTTTTTTAATTTTATTTCCATAATTTTAGAATCAAGTTTACTCACCATTTTTCCCCAGCTGCCGCCGTGACTGGGCACTCAGAGGCCTTGGCACGGGTTCCGGAGGACGGCACCTCTGGGAGTGCCCAATGAGATAACTCGGCTGGAGACCTCGGAAAACACAAGTGCCTTCTCCACGGTGCAATTCAGACCTGAGTCATCTCTAGCGGTCAAAAGACACTTACCCTTAATTTCAGATAGCATTTATATTTTAGTGAAGAAGTAAGCTCACAGGTGGGGAATGTATGTTTCACTCAAATTTCTATGTTTGGAGGAAAAAGCCTTTTTTTGTAAAATATTTAAATTTATATAAGAAAATGTTAGAAAAAGATATGGGGAGTGTATATAAAACTTGCTTTATTGCATGTGGCCAGGAAAGTCCAAAGCCTAACTCTTAAAGTAAGAGCGGGGCCCTTGGTCTTCAACATCAACCGTGCTGTATGTCACGTAAAGAATCTCATCTGCTGCTGATCTGCGGAATGAAACCTCAGACGAGCCCGGCGGGGGTGGGGGAGGTCGGCCCGAAGACTCTATTAAATGCACCCTCTTGCTGACCACAGCTGGCTACTGACACATTCATTTTTTTAGAGGAGCCTTTAAAACACCTCAAGGCAGCCACACCTTCCCCTCTTATCTCGCCCCTCTGCTTCTCCCTCCTCCCCATGGGGAATGGTCTGGAATACACAGCTCTGTAAGAACTTCAGTCAGTTTCATCTTTAAAGGCACTGAGTTTGAGGGGCTCTTGTTATCGAGTGTGGCCACTCTGCAGGGTCTGTGTTTCTCTCTCGCTCAGAGTCAAGGTGGTTTTACGGAGATGGTGGCCGTATCTTCAGAACAAACACTGGGGGAAGGCTCAGGAACTAGAGGCACATGGGATAAAGTCGGCTTGAAACTAGATGCTACAGCTAATTCGAATGTGAAGAAAATCTCTACGAATTACACCCCTTCTTCAGGGCAATGAGCCTTTTAATTTTAAAATATGGAAACCACTGTCCTGAATGGAGGGACTTTCCTATAAATTCTCTCTAGTCGTAGCAGCAATCACCCATGCGGGAGCTGGGGGAGAGAGGGGCGATGTCTTGCAGCCAGGCCTGGGGCAGCTCAGCCTGTACCCCGCGGGGCTTGAGCCCCACTACTGAGCTGCCCTGTTGACTTTTTGGAAGTTCTGTGTGGGAGAACCCGACCTTGCCCCTTTTGTGGTGCAAATTTGTGTCTTCTGTGGTCCCAGTCTCTTCCAAAGGGAGAGTCTTTGGAACGTCTTCCTTAGGTGGCGTTCTTCCGCCCCACGCTCACTGCACCTGTGTGAATGCAGGCTCGTGTTACGGCAGCTGTGGCCCAAGTCTGTTTCCAGGTCATCCTTCAGGCAAGAAGAACTAGAACTTTGTCTCAGGCTGGTAGGATTCAGATCCATTAACAAAGTGGGGGGGCTCACTTAATGTGCACACCAGTTAAAATGTCTGTACGGGCTGCTGTCTTCTCACAAGTAGTTCTTTTTCATTACAAAGTAATTAGCTTTGCTTACGTATGGTAGTAACAGAGGTTATCAGGTCGGCTTTCTCCATGCTGTGTCGCCAGAGCCTCTTATATGTTCGGGGCCTCTTTCCAAAGGCACACGAACCAATGTAATTCAGTGTAATATCAATCAGCTGACACTTGAAATTTACCAGAATACCAAAGAATCAAACCAAAGCAAGATCTATAAAATCTTCAAGGCCTTTTTAGAATTCTTATCAGATGCCCAGAGGGCTTTCACACTGCTTATGGATTCTTCAACACAATCAGGTATACTGTGGGGGAAAATGGATCTAGAAAACCTTTCAAGTGTAGTGAAATTAAGTAAATCATGTTAGGACACATGTGACAGTTTATTTCTGGTCAATCCACCAAGCGGGAAAGAGTGCTGCTAGTTAGAGACCTACCCTCGTCAGGACACAACGCAGAAACCGCACAGCCCAGAGTCCACAAATGGGCATGGCATGCTTAACACCTCTCGAAGACTTTGTACAGATCGGGCAGGTTAGCAAGCTGTAGGATATTTCCATCTTCCGTGAAACGTTTAGGAGGCAGAAGGTGTGAGCGGAAGGCCTTATAGACGACGTGTTCCACAGTCCACTTCCAGGGCTTTGCAGAGGAACCGGATGCTTCACTCTGGAAAAGACATGTTGAAGGTCACAAGCGTCCCTATTTGCCCCGCTCCCATCTCGGCATCTGTGGCTTCCTGGCTGACCCCACTGGGCCTGAAAGTCTTGCTCGCTACAACGGGCTATTTTACCTAATGCTCGTGAAACATCCTCTCTGGTCAGTGTCTCAGGGATCCTACAGCCCTGAAAGTCAGAGAGGTGACAATGGGGAAAGAAGGCTGAGACTCTCTCCCATGGAAACTGTGTTTCCATTCAGGAGGCACTGTTGATTGTCGCGGGATCTAACATAACGTGTGATCCGGACTATGATGCTCAGCCGGCCACAGGAGGAGGTGCGTTCACCCAAGTCGTTTTTGTGGACAGCTGCTCTGTCAGAAGAGCTAGGGGCCTGACCTCAGCATGGCCCTGTTCTCCTGGCAGAACAGTGGTCAGATGTAAAATGAGCCAAAGCTAAACGAGCGTGGGGAGACGGGCAGATCCTGAAACCTGGGGCTGCACGCCTGAGGGCTAACGACGGGAGAGGAGGGCTCACCAGCCCTGGGCCATCCAGCTCACTCTTCCAGCTCGGTGATGGCTTGGGATTTTGCATTTGACAGGTACTGGGATCATTCCAGAGGGACCTCCCCAAAGAGCAGAAGGAAGCAGAATTCATGAATAAAGCTGACCGTTATGTTTAAACCTTGTGTGCAGTGAAATCCCAGGAATTCAGAGGCAGTTGTGTGAGGGCCCAGCCCCATCCCTGGTGCGAAGGTGCGTCACCATAGTACCTGCTGGCCCCCGAGGGTCGACTCCCCGCATATATACTGCTTCCGAATGGAGTAAAACATAGCACATTCTTTACTGAGGCTTTCAAAACATTCCTTTTCTTCATCCCAGTTCACCTGCTCCAAAGAGAGAATTTAACACCTCAGCATAGGTACGTGCTTCAGTAATAAACACATTTCCTTTCCAAGCGGAGGTCACAGACTTAAAGCTTTGTACAGGTAACATTGCAGGCATTATTAAGTCTGCGAACTGGAACTGCTGAATGCTGCTGGGGGTGGCGGGGTAGGAGGGGGCCTTCAAGCTGTTTCATCCTTCTCATCATTCCACGTGACGGCGTGGCCCCGTGCCCTCCGCCTCCAGCCCACACACAGATACCCGCACGCGTCAGAACGCCTGGCCACTCGCCTCCGTGGCTAGTCGAAGAATGAAGATAGGCAGACCCTCCAGAGGCGGCACATAGTTGTCGATCAGCAGGGGTAATCCGGTCAGGTTCCCTTCCTGCTTGTGGAGAAAAGGCCATGACAAGGAGACAAGAAGTAAACTTGTAGTTTAATCGAGTTCCATTTCCCCAGGCTCCCTCGGGGTCGTGTCCACACGCCCACACTCGGGGCGACCCGGGGCTTGACTCGGCTGGGCACTGGGGGCAGAAAAGAGCTTTCTGTGCTGACATGAAGTGCAGCGACTCCTTTTTCCAGTATGCCCACCAACTACAGAATCCATCGAGACGGAAAGCCCCAAAGGTTAAGGGGGAAGAGGAAGAAACAAGGAAGGCAAGTGGCCTGGCATCTCATTCGCTGTGGCCCGCAGGGATTGTGGGATTCAGCACTCCCTCGTCGGGGTCCTTCACCCCGGGAACACTATGGGCAACCGAGACATGCAAACAGGGAGCGAGGATGTTAATGGTGGCCTCGTGCTGCCTCACAGGGGCGGGCGGCGCTCTCGCCCTGATCTCGGACCAACTACAGAACCCGTCTCTTACCTGACCAGTACAACAGAGGCAGAGAAATGGCTGTCACACACCTCATCGATTTCCAAAGAGAAATAGTCGGCAAGCATCTCTGCCTTCTTCTTCAGGAACTCAACAATGTACTCGGCAAGTCCTTCTTTGGGGCCGTCTTCTTCCGTCCAGCCGCTCTCAGGGCTGTCCAAGGCGAGCATGGCCAGGTCAAAGAGGGGCGCCGGCTCCTAGGGCAGAGGCCGCATTGACGGCGCCCCCAAGGGAAGCCTGAACCCCTTCCCACGAAACCAGCACAGGCACGCCTCGCGGGTACTGGGGGTTGCTTCCGGGCGCACGGTAATGCGCTATCAGTATATGTGAGTCAAATGAATTCTTTGGTTTCCTAGTGCACATAAAAGTTATGTTTACAGACACAGATCCTATCTATGAAGTGTGAAATAGATTATGTCTAAAAAATGTACATACCTTAACTTAAAAAAAAAAAAAAAGCCCGATAATTCAGCTGTGATCATCAAGACAGAATGGCACTGACATAAAAACAGACACATAGATCAGTGGGAGAGAATAAAGAGCCCAGAAGTGGACCCTCAACTTTGTGGTCCACCAGTCTTCGGCAGAGCAGGAAAGAATGTCCAATGGTAAAAAAGACAGTCTCTTCAACAATGGTGCTGGGAGAAGTGGATTGCTGGAACTTTTCCTTCACCACATGCAAAAATAGACTGAAAATGGATGAAAGACTACATGTGAGACAGGAATCCATCAAAATCCTTGAGGAGAACACAGACAGCAACCTTTTCAACGTCGGCCACAGCAGCTGCTTGCTAGACACGTCTCCAAAGACAAGGGCAACAAAGGCAAAAGTGAACTGCTGGGACTTCGTCACGATAAAAGAGCAGAAGACACAAGCGACAAGACCAAAGGACAACTGACAGAGTGGGAGAGGATATTTGCAAATGACATCAGATAAAAGGCTGGTATCCAAAATCTATAAAGAACTTCTCAAACTCAATATCCAAAGAAGAAATAATCCAATTAAGAAACGGGCAGAAGACATAAACAGACATTTCTCCAAAGAAGAAATCCAAATGACCAACAGACACATGAAAAAAATGTTCCACATCTTCAGCATCAGGGAAATACACACTAAAACCACGAGATACCACCTCACACCAGTCAGAATGGCTAAAATTAACATGTCAGGAAATGACGGATGTTGGCGAGGATGAGGAGTAAGGGGAAACCTCTTAACGGTCGGTGGGAATGTAAGCTGGTGCAGCTACTCTGGGAAAGTCGGAAGGTTCTTTAAAAAGTTGAAAATAGAGCTACCCTGTGACCCAGCAATCTCACTACTCAGTATTTACCCCAAAGATACAAAAGAAATGATCCAAACGGGCACCTGTACCTCGGTGTTCACAGCAGTAATGTCCACAACAGCCAAACTGTGGAAAGAGCCCAGAAGGCCATCAACAGATGAATGGATAAAGAAGATGTGGTGTATGTATACGTGTACACACACACACACACACACACACACACACACACACACGCGGAATATTACTCAGCCATCAAAAAACCCATAATCTGGGGCGCCTGGGTGGCTTAGTCGTTAAGCGTCTGCCTTTGGCTCAGGTCATGATCCCAGAGTTCTGGGATCGAGCCCCGCATCGGGCTCCCTGCTCCACGGGAGGCATGCTTCTCCCTCTCTCACTCCCCCTGCTTGTGTTCCCTCTGTCAAATAAATAAATAAAATCTTTGGGGGGAAAAAAACAAACCCCAAATCTTGCCATTTGTAATGACATGAATGGAACTAGAGGGTATTCTGCTAAGTGAAGCAAGTCAATCAGAGAGATACAATTATCATCTGGTCTCACTGATACACAGAAATTTTAAGGCAGAGGATCATAAGGGAAAGAGAGGGGGAAAATGGAACAAGATGAAACAAGAGAGGGAGGCAAAGCATAAGAGAATTAATCATAAGAAACAGACGGTTGGGGCGCCTGGGTGGCTCAGTTGGTTAAACAACTGCCTTCGGCTCAGGTCATGATCCTGGAGACCTGGGATCGAGCCCCACATCGGGCTCCCTGCTCGGCGGGAAGCCCGTTTCTCCCTCTCTCACTCCCCCTGCTTGTGTTCCCTCTCTGGCTGTGTTTCTCTCTGTCAAATGAATAAAATCTTAAAAAAAATTAAAAAAAAAAAAAAAGAAACAGAGGGCTGCTGGAGGGAGGAGGGTGGAGGGATAGGGTAACTGGATGATGGACACTGGGGAGGTATGTGTTGTAATGAGCACTGGGTGTTACGTAAGACTGATAAATCACAGACTTGTACCCCTGAAACAAACAATACATTAATGTTAATTAATTGCATTTAAATTTAAAAAGTGAAGAAAAAAAGGAAAATGTGTGCTTCTGGAAAAAAAAATTATTGCTAAGAAATGTTAACCATCTGAGCTTCCATGAATTATAATCACAGATCACAGTTTGTAATTATACACAAATAATAAAAAAAAGTTTGAAATGTTGCCAGAATTACCAAAATGTAACACTGAGTCAAGAAGTGAGCAAATGCTGTTGGAAAGACGGTCCCAACAGACTTCCTCACTGCCTTGAATTTGTAGAAATGCAAAGTCTGTGACGTGCAGTGATGCGCAGAATAACACGAGGTGTGCCTGTGCAAAAACCACAAAGCTGTGATGGTGATAGCAGCTGAGAAACCCCAACTCTAACATCACTCTCCATCTCCCACAAAGAAAACACCTGAAAATCCACACAAAAACCTCCTTCTCCTCCTCATTGGTGGCTGTTTCCGCAGACAGGATGCGCCAGCCCGACGAACAGGTGGGAAGGGGGAGGCCGTGCGGAGGCACTGCCCTCCCCGCGCACTGATAAGGCAGGCCAGGGGAGGGGGGAAGCAGTTCAGTGGCATCTCGGGTATCATCTGATTAGCAGGAAGACTGAAATATACGGTTAAAAATAAGATGCCTAAATTTCCTTCCATGGAAGGGGAGCCTTCTGATGTTACCAGGGCCATACATTTCACATGGTATAAACCCACAGAACACTGTTCCTATTTTTTCATAATATAGAGGACTCAATGAAAGGACCTGACAATTTAAATGTTTATGCACTCAGAACTGGAGGTTTAAAATCTATGAAGGATCAAACTAACAGAACTGGCAAAGAGAAGAAGACAAATCTGCAATTACAGTCAGAGGTTTCAATACCACCCATTTTTTTTTTAACTTTATTTATTTATTTGACAGAGACAGTGAGGGGGGAGCACAGGCAAGGGAGTGGGAGAGGGAGAAGCAGGCTTCCCACCAAGGAGGGAGTCTCATGTGGGGCTCCGTCCCAGGACCCTGGGATCATGACCTGAGCTGAAGGCAGACACTTAACAACTGAGCCACCCAGGCGCCCCTCAATACCACCCTTTTAAAAAAAATAAACTGGAACAAGTAGACAATCGGGACACAGACGACGTGAGCGTCACTGTCAACTCGCTACAGCTGCTGCTCAGAACGCTGCGCTCAGGCAGAGCAGAGTGAGGATCTGCTTCAAGTGCACAGGGCCCGTTACCAGCACAGACCACGCTCCCGTGGTTTCAGTGACAGACACCGGGAAATCCCCAAGTAACTGGAAACAACACACTTCTCAATAACCTGTGGGTCGAAGAAGAAATCAAAAAGGAAATAAAGTATTTTGAACTGGAAGTAAGTGAAAACAACATGAAAATTTGTGGTAAGCTGGGGCACCTGGGTGGCTCAGTTGGTTAAGTGACTGCCTTCGGCTCAGGTCATGATCCTGGAGACCTGGGATCGAGCCCCGCATCGGGCTCCCTGCTCGGCGGGAAGCCTGCTTCTCCCTCTCTCACTCCTCCTGCTTGTGTTCCCTCTCTGGCTGTGTTTCTCTCTGTCAAATAAATAAAATCTTAAAAAAAAAAAAAAAAATTTGTGGTAAGCTGCTAAAACAGCCTGAGGGGAAATCTGTTAGCACCTGACACCTATATTAGAAAAGAGTGATGTCAAATCAGTGACCTCAGTTTCTACCTTAAGAAATTTGAAACAGAAGAGCAAACTCAACCCAAAGTAAGTAGAAAAGAAGTAATAAAGATCAGAGTAAATATCAGTGGAATAGAAAACGGAAAATCAGCAAATAAAAATCAATGAAACAAAAAGTTCTTTGAGATAAAAAAAGTTGGTAAACTTCTAGCCAGACTGATCAGGTTAAAAAGAGAGGGCACACATCGCCAATATTAGGAATGAGAGAGAATCTAGACATTAAAAGCATTATGAAAAATACTATGAACAACTTCATGCCAATAAATTCAAAAACTTCAATTGACAAATTCCTTGAAAGAAACTAAAAGCAAGGCTCTATCAAGAAGAAAAAAATAACCTGAATAGTTATCTATGAAAGAAACTGAATTTGTAGTAAAAATCTTCCCATGAGGAAATCTCCAGCCCCAGATGGCTTCACTCATTGGTGAATTCTACCAGACATTTAAGGAATAAACCCCAACTCTATACAAACTCTTTCAGATGACAGAAAAGGAGGGGCTACACAGCTCCCAACTCATTTTATGAAGCCAGCATTAATGCTGATACCAAAACCAAAGATCACAAGAAAAACAAAAACCAGTATCATTCATGAACATGTATGTAGCAACTATAAACAGAACTCTGACAAATCAGTTTCAATAATATGTAGAAAAAATAAGACATCATGTATATAAGCAGGGTTCATTCCAGAAATGCAAGATTGGTTTTTAACATGAAAATCAATGTAATTCATTATATTAAGAAATTAAAGAAGAATATCAAGCAATTATTTCTTAACAGATGCAGAAAAGACATTTGAGAAAGCTCCGTATCCATCCCTGAATAAAAACAACTGTAAGCAAACAAGGAACAGAAGGGAATTCTCAGCCTCATAAAGGGCATCTCAGCTCCCTTATGGTAGAAGGCATACTTACTTTGGAAAGATTTGAATGTGTTTCCCCATAAGATCAGCAACAAGAGAAGGATTTCCTTTCTCACCACTTCTATTTAACATTTGTACTAAGTGTCTAGCCAGTGCAATCAGGCAAGAAAAAGAAAGAATGGGACAGGAAAAATAAAACTGCCTTTATCCACTGAGGCCATGATCATCCATGTAGAAACTGATGGACGTGTGGAAGAAAACTACTAGCATTACTAAGTGACTTTGGTAAGGCTGCAAGGTACAAGATCAATGCACATAAACTCCTGGGTTTCTATATACTAGCAACAAACAACTGGACAGTTTTTAAAATGGCATTTATAACAGCATCAGAAAAGATGGGATATTAAGGGATAAACCTAACAAAAGATTTTCTCCCCAAACCGCTCTGTGGATTCAAGACAATACCAATAAAAATCCCAGTAGGTTTTTTCCTAGAGTTACATCAGCTATACAAAGATGATATGAAACTACATATAAATAGTCTGATTTTAATTATAAATTAAAATTAAGCAACGAAAAGGTCTTGGAAGAAATGAGCTAATACTGTTAGCTGGGGTTGATCGTGTTTGGGCCATAGCCTTTAGAGAATGTTTTTTTCTATTTTTATCTTTTTATAAGTTTTCTTAAGTAGATATGTATTAACCAATATAATAATAAACCTCTGTTAAAGCTGGCTACCAAACGATGGTTCTGCTTTGTATAAAACCGTGTTGGGGTGCCTGGGTGGCTCAGTCGTTAAGCGTCTGCCTTCGGCTCGGGTCACGGGATCAAGCCCTGCATCGGGCTCCCTGCTCGGCGGGAAACCTGCTTCTCCCTCTCTCACTCCCCCTGCTTGTGTTCCCTCTCTAGCTGTGTTTTTGTCAAATAAATAAATAAAATCTTTAAGCAAAACAAAAAAAACAAAAACAAGAAAAACCAACTAAAGATACTTCCATATGCAAATCATATAATACAGACACTATCCTAAGCATATTTAGAAAAACCTCCTGTACTGCAAATCAGATATTAGGGTAGAGCTATTATTTTCAGAAACGACCAGGTGTTGGAAGTCAAGTGAGAGGTAGGAAGTAAACTTACCGAGAGCCTGAGGACACCAAAATTGGCAAAATCATAAATGAGTATCTGGTAGAACAGTTCTTCACTGAAAATAAAAAGGAAGTGACTTTAAGGAGGCAGTTGGGACAAATGCGAGGAGAAGCCCCTGCAACACGGACGGGAGAGATGCTATGGAGCCTTCCTGACCATTTATGAGACGGCCTTCTCCTCTAAGGAGCTGGGGACCTGCTGTGTGCTCCGGCCAGGGCTCCGCACGCGGCGGGGAGCGCTCTCTAGGTCACCCAGGCTTGGTCCCCACGCCCTGGTGCTGTAAAAGGCTGTGGAACGCCCCGTAGGTGAAATGTGAGAGATTTCTGTTTGCTTACTTTCCCCCACTTACAAAGTATCGTATAAATCACTTTCTTTTTTTTTTCTAACTCACCATTACAAATGGTATGGAGTATATAGGGAGGGCAGGAGACTTGCTAAATAACCACAAGTGGACACAAGGCAGAATGAAGCCCCGGGGGGTGAGTTTAAGGCGGCGGCTGGCGGCACTCCGGAGGCAGCTGTGGGGTCTCCGGTACGCTGACCTCCTTACACAACACGCCGCTGAACTGAACGGTACTCGGCAATCCTTAAGCAACCTGAACCATACAGGTCTGTTTAAAGACTTCTCGTTATCAGTCAAAGTAGACAAGGCATCTGCTACACCTGCATTATGGGGGGAAACCGAGGTAGCCTGTGAGTACCTGACTTGTCCCAGGTCGGAGTTAATAAGGTGGAAAAGGAAGGAGCTGAACCCAGATTCTGCACTCTGAACCTGGTTCTCAATCTGTTTCTTTTACCTTCTCACTGGGAAAACCATTCACATTTATTAAGAGCTGAAATTCTCCGACTGGCCTGGCTTTCAGCTTACAAGATGAAAGAACCTGAACACTATGTGATCGGGGAGCCCTGGGAATGTACTTACATGCAATGGAAAAGAAAGAATGAGGGCAGCAGAATGCCGAACACATTAATAAGAGGCAGCCCAATGCACAAGCCAAAGGATTCTCAATGCAAAGACAAGGGATCTTAAAGAGAGCTGTGCTGAAAGGGCCCCGCAGAGGTGAGCTGTGACTATGCACAGAGGTATGCGCACTCGCAGTCAGTTCCAGGCTGGGCAGCTCCTAGGTGAGGGAGGAAATTAGGGCTTCTCGCGTGTGCCACCCCCAAGCAACGTATGACGGCTGCCTTGCTCGCGGGCTCAGTGGGAATGCGCCCACAGTGGGCACGCAATGTCTAGTGGGTGCAGGGGGGCAGCACCCTCCCATCTGTGCCACCAGCTGCGAACTTCCTAGAAGCTCATCCACCAAGGTCCCTGGGAAAATCAGTAGAAAGGTCACCGGCTATGTCCTGAGCAAAAGGCACGGCTTGCGAAGCCCGCTGGCTCGCGTGGTGGCGAGAGTAAGCCCTGGCGACATTCCCTACGGCTGTTCTTTCTCCTGCGTCCCACAGTACCCCGCCGCACACAGCAGATGCTAGAATTCTCTACTGGCACGAAGGCCTCGACACTTGGGCCAACCACAGTAGTCAACATGTAGTGAGGACCAAGAACCTGCCAAACATTAGGCTTCTCGTGTCATTTCTTAGCCTCACAAAACCCCACAAGTAGTCATTTCTCAACTTGCAGATGAGAAATCTGAGACGCGGTTCAGGAAAATACCTAGGTGGTAGATGGCTGAGCCTGTACTGGAAACCATCTCCGCCCGTCTGCAAAGCCGGGGCCCTTTCCGAAGAGCTCAGGCCGCTGTCCCCGGCCCCTGGCGCGGGCGCCTCCCAGGCCTGTCGCGGCAGGCCTGCTGTGCCAGGCACTCACAGGCTTACCTCAGTTTGGTGGTGTTGACAAGGTACAACTTGGTCTGATGCTGCGCCAAGGCCCACTGCGGATTCACGCAGCCCACGAAGGAGTGGTCACGAAGCATCTCTCGGAGTGCTGGAAAAGAAAGAGCCGGTCAGGAATGGCATCCCGCTCACACTGCTTTGCAGCCCAAAGCACCACGCACCAGAGCCGGAGACAAAAAACTGGCCACAACGCCTGCAGTGTGTATCTCTTGCTGAAAAGACACACAAATGAGGACTAAGTTATAACTAATCATTCGAAATGCAACAAACATTGCCCAAAGGTAAAGGAAAACTCTGCCCAAAGATTACACCCCGAGGCAAAACAGCAGGAAGTGGAGAAGTACTGCGAGCTCTGAGGCCAGCTTCACCCCAAGGCACCAGAGGAACCTTGGGAATCACAACACTAGTTTTTGCAGGCCCTGAGGTGCAGGGAAAGAAAAACAAAAATGCAGGAATGGTCTGAGATGGGGAGTCTAATAGGAGACCGTTTCCCCAGCACGTGAAGCAAAGATGCCAGGGGCCGCACCCCCGGGCAAAAGCGAGGCAATCCCCAGGGCAGGGAGCCGGAACTGCCCACCTACCTTATGCCTGGGTGTTGGGGGTAAAGAAAAAAATCACAGCCCTGAGAACTGGAACCACGAGCAGGTCCCACATGCTTTTGCAGCCAGATTCACTTAGCTAAACGCTGCCTAAAACCTTGTATGGAGATTTTAGTTTAACGTTGATTCCGGAACTGACTGTTCCTTCAGGTCCCTGATAGAATCAAATGCAAATTCTCTGTGGAGAAATTCAGTTTCAGTCCAGCTTCAAATTATCCCCCACAGATAAAATACCAGGAGCTAGCAGTCAAAAAATTACAAAACACACAAAGAATGCACCAAGAATTAGAATCCTGAAGAAACCACAGGACCTCTGCAAAGGTCCAGAGACTGGAAATTCCAGCAGGGAAGGGAAAAAAGTGTGTTCAGGACACTTAAGAGGAGTAAACAATGAATAAGCAGCATGAGACTATCAAATGATCAAGATCTCCAAAAGAAACCGAATTTCTAAGAATTTGAAAACTATAATTGAAATTAAAAATCAAGACTGACTTCACGACAGATGAGACAGAGTTGCCAAGGTAATAACTGGTAGGTAGATCTGAAGAAATGATCCAGAATGCAGTGCAGAGAGACAAAGAGAGGAAAACTACAGAGGCGGCTTATGCAACACAGAGGATAATAAATATATAACTCAAGTTCCAGAAGGGAGAGAGGGCAGGGGAGATGATATTTACAGACTTCGAAGCCAAAAATATCTGAGACTATTGCAGATGTGAGGGCAAACCCCAAAGCTCGGCTCTAGGAAGCCCAACAAAACCCCACTTGGCACACAGACATTGCGGGACTAAAGAAAAGATCTTAAAAGCACTCAGAGACAGAAGAGAGATTCCCCACCAAGTAATAAAATATAAGACTGAAAGCTGGATTTCAGTCCCCACCAAGTAATAAAATATAAGACTGAAAGCAGTAACAGTGAAGGTAAAAAATGACAGAACAACACCTCAGATGCATTAAGAAAAACTGTCAATCTTGGAATTTTAAACCCAGCAAAAACCACTTTTCAATACGAGGATGAATTAGACAAAACGAAACTCAGCTGGCCACCCAAGACCCTGCTAAAGGATGTGCTTCAGGTAGATCATGAACGATGCAAGGGAAAGGTGACAATGTATTATGGCACAATCTGATATCCACATGAGAACCATGAACCTTACACCACACACACAAGACGAATTGCAGGACTAGGGATTTACATATAAGCATTTTTAGGAGATAATATAAGACTATGTCTTTAATTATCCCAGAGTTAGGAAGCACTTCCTAATAAATGAAATTTAAAAAGCCAATCTATAAAGAACAATTCACAAAATCTGCCTATGTTAAATCTAAGAATTTCTACTCATAAAACAAATATTTATTTAAAAAAAGGAAGAAGAGGACGAAAACAGGTAAGTTCTAAACTGGGGGAAGATGTTTTCATGTAAATAATTATTATCTGGAATATATGAAGAACTCCCAAATCAGTTCAAAAAGACCAAAAACCCATCAGAAAAATGGGCAAAAAACTAAAACAGGCACTTAACGGAAAGGGAAATAAATTTAGAGTAATCCGGGGGATGCAAATAAAACCACCATTAGCTACCATTTCACAAACACCAAACTGGTAAAAAGCGACAAGATCAAATGCTGGAGGGCGCCTGGGTGGCTCAGTGGGTTAAAGCCTCTGCCTTCGGCTCAGGTCATGATCTCAGGGTCCTGGGATTGAGGCCCGCATCGGGCTCTCTGCTCGGCGGGGAGCCTGCTTCCTCCTCTCTCTCTGCCTGCTTCTCTACCTACTTGTGATCTCTCTCTCTGTCAAGTAAATAAATAAAATCTTAAAAAAAAAAAAAAAAAGATCAAATGCTGGGGAGGAAGCAAAGGTAACTTCTGCACACTGCTGCTGGGACCACCAGTGGGTACGTCTATCTGCCCCCTTCAGAAAACTATCATCTTATGGCCTAGGAGCAACTCTGCTGAGTATATACCCACGCTCTTGAATCTCTCATGGCCGGGAGGGGTATGAGGGAGCAGGGATGAGGCCACATGAGTCCAAATGTCCTTCAACAGCAGAATGAATGAACAAACATGCAGTAATAGTCACCGAGTGGAATGTATTACACAGAAAAAGCAAACTACAGCTATATGTAGTAAGGTGAATAAATCCTGGGGACAGAATGTGTGTGTATATATTTTAAATATAGATATTTTACATATATTTATATACATATTTATGTAAATACACACACACACCCCCATAACAAAACACCCACTGATTCCATTTGTGTAGAATTTAAAACGTACAAACTGAACAAATTTTTTAGGGCTACAAATATGGGTCATAAAACGATATTAATAAGAAATGACAACCTTAAAATTTAAGACAGTGGTTGCCTCTAAGGAAGAAAGGACAGGTATAGTTTAAGGAAGAAACACGTAAAAGCTTCAAAGGTGATAAAACCCCACAATACTGTTAAGCAGATGTTCACGTGTTTTCCTGTGTAGATCCTATTCATGTATACTATAAATTTCATTTTTTATTTACCAATACCCACAGTGTGTGTGTGTGTGAGTGAGAGTGAGAGAGAGAGAGTGGAGAGAGGAAAGTAAGAATACCACCCCTTTATGGGGTCCAGGGACCACAGGGAAGGGTCTGGGGACAGGGATAAGCCTGTATACCATGCTCTCCCTGTAGTTTTCCATTTTAGCTTAGGCACCACAAGTGAATTCTCATATTGTCACATAAGTTCTGTAGCACTTTCTGTCTCCCCAATCCCCAATAAAAAGAGGCTTATTTTCTTCATTTTGAGAATGAAGTGTTCCCCTCTGTTCCCACTGGAAACTCAATGTCTCTACAGGATGTACCGCGTAGGCGGAAAATGATTATTTTAAAAGCTGGAGAACATCGAATAATCTTGAATAATGAGGCACTGGAGGAAAGAGAAAGCAGTGTAATCCACTAAAAAAAGGGCCAGCGGTTTCTCCGCACAGATTCTCCCCTGAGTGCTCGGAGGCAGCCGAAGCTCCGGGCTGCAGCCCTGCCGGCCTGGGCGGGGAAGGGAGGCGCGGCCTGGGGCTGCCACAGTCCCTCCTTCATCCAGGGGGCCTCTTCTTCCCTGGGCTTCGGGAGGCTGGCTACCTGACCTCCTATGGGGACCGCAAGGACCTCTGTTTCGTCCGACCTCTAAATCCACAGCCTCAGGAGTCCCTGGCATCAGCGGCAGGACGGGACAACATCCTTCCG
The DNA here is from genome assembly GCA_004023965.1 of Spilogale gracilis. Classification (NCBI taxonomy): domain Eukaryota; kingdom Metazoa; phylum Chordata; class Mammalia; order Carnivora; family Mephitidae; genus Spilogale; species Spilogale gracilis. The sequence goes on from PITA01010287.1 coordinate 31,244, forward strand.
CGCTTCGGGCCGAACCACACAGCCGAGTCCTCGGGGGCGGCCAGGGTCTCCCCCAGGAGCGAGTCACGCCGCACCCGAAGGAAGCGAGCCCCTGCTCCGGCCCCTCACGGCCACTTGCGGAGCCGACGCCGCCTCCTAGCAGCCCCCCTGGGCACAGCCTCTGGCTGGGGTCCGAGATGATCCAGAAGCCCTTCCCTGCATCGCTGACGGGGCGTCTTTCGTCAGCAGGTTACTTACTACACCCTCCCCACACTACCCTCCCCTGGGCAGCAGGTCGGGGCTCCTTCACCTCCCGCTCCGCCCCAGGGCCCGGCACTGAGCATTCTGCGCAGGGAACACACTCAACAAACGTGTGCCACACCGACTGCAGGCACCAAAAGAAACGACCAGCTGGGGACAAGCCACATAAAGGTAGGAACACTGGCACCCAGGAGTGGTCCCCAAAGACAAATAAAATAAAATGAAACTGGGTAAAATGTTACACACATTCACATTCAAGTGATAGCAAAAAAAAAAAAAAAAAAAAAAAAAAATTCCAACATTCCTTGTCCTCATTAATTAATAGATCAAAATTATGGGACTGGCAAGTAAATTCAGTCATCACTAATCCAAGAGGAGCCTGATTCCATGGAGCTGACCGGATACGGGACAAAAATCACCCTCATTTGTTGACGGAACGTGTGCCCACCAGGCCTGCAGACTCGAGAGACGAGCCCGACCGTGCGTTCAGCTTTGACTTCCTGCAGAAGAGCCACCTCCCGGGCGACCCCTCTCAGTCGTGTACCCGCTGCTTCCACAAGTACCTACTGGGTCTACGTGCAGGCACTGTGTGGCCACCCCGGGGGACACAGCGAGGGGGCCAGACACGGGCCCCGTGCAGACGGCACGCTGATGAACAGCCACACCGACAGCACGACGAGGAGCTTTGGTACAAGGACGGCATCCCTACTTCCCTCCTGGACTGGGCACAGCTAGCCCCTGTGCGGGGGCAGCTGGGCTGTTGGACTGTTAAGGCAGGTGCCCACCTCTTATCACCAAATCCGAGCTTCGGCCGATCCCTGTACGGCCTTCACCTCGAAGATGAGCAGCCTCCCCTGCCTGGGGCCGCGGGCACAGGGTACGGGGCAGTGGGCAGGAGCTAAGGCCCCATCCCAGATAGAGGCCTGAGCGGCCTCCCCCACCTGGGGCCGTGGGCAAGGGTACAGGGCAGTGGGCAGGAGCTAAGGCCCCATCCCGGACAGAGGCCTGAGCGGCCTCCCCCAACTGGGGCCGCGGGCACAGGGTACAGGGCAGTGGGCAGGAGCTAAGGCCCCATCCCGGACAGAGGCCTGAGCGGCCTCCCCTGCCTGGGGCCGCGGGCACAGGGTACGGGGCAGTGGGCAGGAGCTAAGGCCCCATCCCGGACAGAGGCCTGAGCGGCCTCCCCCGCCTGGGGCCGCGGGCACAGGGTACGGGGCAGTGGGCAGGAGCTAAGGCCCCATCCCGGACAGAGGCCTGAGCGGCCTCCCCCGCCTGGGGCCGCGGGCACAGGGTACGGGGCAGTGGGCAGGAGCTAAGGCCCCATCCTGGACAGAGGACTGAGTTTCTGGAGCACACGCACTCTCTCAGGTGCTTATCATGAGGGCCTAGTGGAGGCTACCGCCCTGCTATCGTGCCACAGGGCAGCCGAATCATGCCCCAAATGGTGAACTAAGTCCCGCTAGGGAGGGCACGGTGTAGCTGGCAGGAGCTGCCCCCCAGCCCGTCCGGCTCACTCCACTCCCATGTGACAGACACTATGCCTCGGTGAGACTCTACACCACGCGCCTGAAAAGCCAGCCTCGGCGTGGGCATCGAATCACAAGGGGCGCCGCCCGTGCAGGCTGCTGCTTTGTTTAGCCCGAGTCCTGGGCCAGCCACCTCGTGTGCAGGCCATGCCAGTCACCACCTGCCCTCAGCGACGTGTGTCCCGGGGCCTGTTCCTGATGGCTGGGATGTTCCAGGCCATCTGTCCTCTCCAGTCCTCTCCCATCTTCCATTCCGTGTCCTCGACCTTCAATACAGGTAAGAGCAGCTGCCCTGACCCCTCACGAGGCGATTCGAGAATTCAATGCTATAACGAGTACAAATACACAGTCTGGGAACACTCAGGTTCGTCATCTGGGCCTCAGCAACGGACCCTAAACCTGATCCAACTTGACGCAGGTTAGCTTCACGCTGCACTGAAAATAGTGTGCAACCGGTCAGAAATTTCTCCAGACTCTAACTTTAATCTGCTTTACATAAGGGATACGAACCTTTAAGGAAGACTCAGTAAATTCCAACTCTGAGGGAGGCTGTCGACTGAAAGTACTGTGAGCAAGCCTGCTAAATAAATCAGGGAACAGCCCACCTCTTATATTGTTTCGAGCGATTTTTCAAAGCTCCCAGCTTGAAACCCAATAAATGGAAGTAACGAGCGACTGGAGCAAATCTCCGTGGAAACAAAAATCACAGGCCAGCTGGCAGCTACTTCTACGGCTGGCAGGACCTCAGTCACAGGAAGCTTCTACTCTTCCCACGTGCGGAGACGCCTATGGCTTTGCCCACATATGGGCGAAGGTCCGGAGTGCTGAGAAGGAACAAGGGAAGGCAAACTGAGGCCTTCCTGAATTTGTTCGAATGAGGGGTGACTGGGACAGAGAAAACTGCACGGGCCACTGAGCGATAACAGTGCTTTAGAAGGTGGAGGTCGGGGCACCTGTGAGGCTCAGTCGGCTAAGTTATCCGCCTCTGGCTCAGGGTCATGGTCTCTGGGGCCTGGGATGGAGCCCCAGGTGGAGCCCCGCACTGGGATCCCTGCTCAGCGGGGAGTCTTCTTCTCCTTTCCCCAGGGCCCCTCCACCAGCTTGTGTTCTCTTTCTCTTGCAAATAAATAAAATTTTAAAAAAAGAAGAAGGTGGAGGGTTCGTGTTGCGCGTACTAACTTGCTCCCTGGCCGCTCAGAACTCAGCAGGCTGATCTAGGTTGTCGTATTTTAAGACATGGCGCTGAAACATAACTATTTTAATCAGGAAATGTGTCAGAGCTGAAATGTGGAAAGGCCGTGTAGACAAGTGCAGAGCTGCTGTCTGGAGCCCGGAGCTGCGTGGTCTACACTTGGAATGTGACTGGCCTGACTTCCTCGGGTGAGGACGACTCCTCCAGCCAAGCCGCCATGCTACTCCTTAATCCCCGCTCAGTCTGGGCCCGGGACACGACTAGTTCCCTTTAATTCCTAAAATCGTGTTAGCTAGTTTTGAAGTGACAGGGACCAAAACAAAGCTCTATACTCAAGTATTCTGAAAAGCTATTTCTGAGGAAAGTGGTCTTGATTTGTGGCTTTGTCTTTGGGATATAAAAGTATCTTACTCTGTAACAAGGGTTTTACTGGTGTTCTATCTTTATCTAATCAGCACAATCATTTTCAAAGGTAAAATTAACCCCATTATACAGATGAGGAAGAACTGAGGCACAGCAAGCTTAAGTCACAAATCCAAGGTCACACAGCAGAAGTGGTAGTGCCAGGATTCCCACTCAGGGCCCTCCAAAGCCGGTACGCTTTATCAAGAGCACAGCCCACTCAGGACACAGATTAGAATCTTGTGGGTTGTCACACTGCTTAAAGCTAAGAAACAAACTGAAGATTATGTAAAGACTCCTTTACTCTGGCTGCTAGAGTTCAATGAGAATACCAATCAATTATAATTAAAACCAGAGAATATTTTTTCCCCTTCCCTCCCAGCTGAAAATCGTCTTTCAGCTGCTGCTGCTGCCGTGGGGGAGGGAAGGGAGGTGTGCTCAGCCGCAGGGGCTGCTCTACTGTCAGCACTTCCTGCATTTTCTTAAACTTGACCTTAGCAGTTCTGGTCCTCAGAGGCCCCCGACAGATGTCGGCACTTACGTACTCTCATGTCCCCGCGCGCTAATTTCTTCCTGGAGGCTCAGCACACTGGTGAGGTTGATGATCCTCCGCCGAGGGGTACATGCGGCTGTCATTTCCCTTCGGGAATCATCTTCCACCATTTCCACATCAGAGCTTTCCCGAGGCCTCTTTCTGCAATGAGATAAGGAGCCGGCAGATCGTGAAAAGTGGTTTTTTTCTAAGTCAGCCAAATTTTGTGTATTACATTTTGGAAAAGGCAGCAGCTTCTCGTGCTGGCTCTGCATGTCTGGGGCGACGTCCCTGTGTGGGCGGCAGACTAACAGGATTGGTCTGTCCTCCGGCAACCCCAACAGCCCCACATATCGGGTGACGCTAAGCCCCCCACTGCAGCTGCCCCTGCGCATAGCAGGACTCCGGAGTGACTCACCGTGTGCGGCTGTGGGCCCCCGCATGTGCCCACCTTCTCAAGCCTCGCTCGCTCAGTCCTCCATCACTTACAGCCCCAGCCCCACGCGGCCATGCACCAGACGGACAAGGTACCGGCCTCACCACGCTAACTTTCTAGTTGGGGAGTCAGACAGTCACAGAAAAAGGATCATTTGAAGCAGCAGAAAATGCTAAGAAGAAAAGTAAACAAGGTAACAGATGAGGGGGCAGTAAGAGGGCCTCTGGCAAGAGGGGACGCGTGAGGCAGTCTTCCCAGGCCCTGAGCACGGGGGGGACACAGTGGGGGAGCCCAGGCAGTTGAGGCCAGGCACAGGGCAGCGTGGCCACGTCCCCCGGGGGAGAGGGAAAGCGGGAGGCTGACAGCGGAGCATGGCAGGTGCACCCGAGTGCAACGGTTTTCAGCTGAGGAGTGAGACAATCTCATTCCTGGTTTCAGAGGTTTCTTTCGACTGCCATGTGGTAGGGAGCTGGCGGAGTTCCCACCCCCCGCGACAGAGAGACGGGTAACCCTGCGCCGCATGAAACGAGATCGCGTCCATAAAGCACCTGGCGCAGGGTGGCCTCCCGGGTGGCAGCACCCTTGAGGAGTCCCTAGAGACAACCTACACGTTGTCTTGCTAGACTGACTTGGCCACAAGCAAACTGGAGTCAAGCAACTCGTCCAAACCCCGAGGGCCACTCAGCACCGGGGTTTCAGGGGCAGCTGCTGCCCAGAAGCGCAGCCCTGGGCGAGTGCCTTCACCCTGAGCCCAGGCGCGTCCCCAAGCCCGCTGGGGAAGGAGCATCGTGGCCTGGGCTCGGCGCTGGGGCCCTCAAGAGCCTGTGGAGCGTGTCTGAGGGGGCAGGGAAATGACAGGTGCTGCTGCTATCTGCCCCTCTCCTGCTCTCACCGCCAGCCCTTGCTTGGGCTTCATGGTTTGAACCAAGATAACGTGTTGTTCCTGAGAGGAGTAGAAGCAGCTTTGAGTGGGATGAAGGAGAATCCTCTGGGTATTTTAGGGTTTTCTCTAGCCACCCCTGCTATTGAGGCGTTCTCAAAATCCACTACTAAAAATCAAAGACAGATCTTATTTTCTTTCTGATGTATGTTCAACTCATGCTTGGAACCATGGACTTTTAAGGCATCTCAACGGCCACTGAATGGGGGACTCTCAAGCCACGGTCAAAGGCCAAGAGCGGACAAGGCCAAGCACTGTCCCGTTGCCGGCAGAGGGCGGGTCAGGCGGAGGGAAGCGGCAGGTGGGGCTCGCCAAGTCAAGCCGGAGGCGGTTTCCGGAAAGAACAGCAGAGGCAGGCGGCACTCCTCCCAAAGTCCATACCTGGGGTTGCCCGGGCTGGAAGGGGGCCCTCTCTTCTCCGACGTCTCCGAAGTCCCCTCTGTCGGGTCCCCTTCCGTGGCCTGATCTGTGGCAGGCACCTGAGCAGGCTCTGGGAGTTCAAGCATTTCCTCGTCTTGCTGCCCAGGGCTGCCACCAGAAGCACTGGTCCTGACTTCTGGGACACCCGCCTGGCTGGACAGAGCCCTGCTCACGGGCTGCAAAAAGGCATCAAGCTTCTGTTCCCGTGAATCCGTGCGGACCATCTGGTGGGCATAGACCTTGTCGCCGCTTCCTGAAGCAGATGAGGGGCTCACTCCTCTTGTGGATTTCACCACCTCCCCGGAGGGGCCAGCAAGACTTGGTAGTAAAGTCTACATCAAAAAAGAAGGTAGCAGGTTAAAAAGTTTTTTTAAATAAGATTCCTAGCCACTGTGATTTTTCAAGCTCAATGGCATTTACGTAATATGTGATTCACTTTATGTTTTTGCTGAATGCTTCCAATATTCTGTACTATATGTTTCAATAAAGTAGAATCCATCTGGGAAAAAAAAAAGGTGGTGACAGTGGGATGATTCAGAATATGAAATAAGTAAGTTCAGGTCCCAGGGGTGCCTGGCTGGCTCGGTGGGTGGGGCAGGAGACTCTTGATCTCGGGGTTGTTAAGTCCGAGCCCCAAACTGGGTGACCAGGTATAATCATCATCACAGGAGTATTAACATAGAAACAATTCTGACCAAAACTTGAAGTTTCAAAGATAACACCAGTAAAAATACAAAAATTCAGAAGATCCTTACAGTTTTAAAATTGGTTTGAAATAGGGAATATTAGTGTAAAGTTCTCATATTTTGGTCTGGTTTTTTTTTTTTTTTTGCTGCCATAAGAGGATTTCATTTTTTTGTAGTAAATATACATAGAATTCATCACTTCACCAGTTTTAACTGTAGAGCCCTGTGGCGTTAAGTACGTCACATCACTATGCAACTGTCACCACTATCTATCTCTAGAACTTTTTCAACGTCCCAAACTAAAACTCTGTACCCATGAAACAATAACTCACCATCGTGGAAGCCACTATTTTGTCCATTTTTAGATATACATATTTCCTAGCTCTGTCCACCGGAAAGGCCTAAAGCCAATGACTCCTCAGCAGCAGTAAGGACCCTCTGAGCCCAGATTTTAGTCTCTAAATACCATTCCCACTAAAAGAAACCAGAGTTCCTTGGAGAAATGGCCAATTCCAGGGACTGGGCTGGGAAAGTACAGAGTGAGCCCACAACATCTTCTCTTGCCAGAAACAAGGAAAACCTCCAAACACTAATGGAATTGGGTCAAAAGGACAAGAGCACCAGTTTGAAAGGGCTTTGTTGGTCTAAGATGGGATAATTTGAGAATCTGAAAGAAAAATGACTATAATTAACTAAATTATACTGCTTTAACAGCTATGATAAAATATTAAAAGAAAAGGAAAAGATGGGGACGAAGAGGGAAAGGGAAAAACAGAGAGGACGAAGTCATTAAACATCATTGGAGATCGCTAGGACATGAACTCATTCCCTTGCAAACTGATAATTAAAGGGACAAAACTCAACTCACCCTTACTTTCTAGTGTGAACTATGTTTCAGGATAACCAAAAAGCTCTAACAAATGAGGAAAAATTATTGTATACAGAAAAATTACGATTAGTTAATATAGAGCAAATGATAAAATCAGAAAATCATCATCTTGCAACCCTAGTGAAATAACTTGACGGTAACAGTCATCAATGAATGGTGAAACCGTTAAAAGCTAAATATTCCTGGGGAACCAGACAATGAAGAAAACAGGCTGCCACCAGATGAACCCACAGATGAGCCTTATCACCAAAATGATTTAACAGGTCGTATGCGCCTCCTGCTGGGGCATGACAGAAAATACAGGCCATCATCTACCAAGAGTTCTCACACAGAAATCTCATTCACAAATCTGAATGTAATCATGCCAGTTCATAAGAATTCCCAGTTTACAGGAAATGTGGAGGATTAGAACAAGTTCAATGATAGTAAGAAGAAGCAAGAAGCAATCAGCCAAACAGAATGGACATTTTTCTACAAGAGATCTTTAGAAGCGACCTTTAGAATAAGCCAACAACAAAAAAGTGTACAGTGACTTTTCTGGTTTCAAAGAGACTTAAAAGAGATTTAAAAGACAGCATCTAGGGGCGCCTGAGTGGCTTAGTGTTAAGTGTCTCCCTTCCGCTCAGGTCATCATCTCAGGGCCCTGGGATCGAGCCCCACATTGGGCTCCTTGCTCAGCAGGAAGCCTGCTTTTCCCTCTTCCTCTCCCACTCCCCCTGCTTATGTTCCCTCTCTTGCTGTGTCTCTGTCAAATAAATAAAATCTTTAAAAGAAAAAAAAGACAACATCTAAATATAGTGAGTGGAACCTGACTGAATACACATTTGAATGAAGCTTCTTCATAAGAGGATCTTACTTTGGACAGCTGGGACATTTGAATATAGACTAGATATTAAATGATACTACTATTAATCTTGTTATGTATAAAAAAGGACATTGTCACTATATCAGGAAACAATATTTTAAAATGCATAAAATACTAGGGAAAGAAATAAAAACCTGAGATGCGCTTTAAAATATTCTTTTCCCTTGGAGCACCTAGGTGGCTGAGTCAGTTAAGCATCTGACTCTTGGTTTCTGCTCAGGTCATGATCTCGGGGTTGTGAGATCAAGCCCCACTTCAGGCTCTGTGCTCAGTGTGGAGTCTGCTTGAGATTCTCACTCCCTCTCCCTGCCCCTCCTGTTTGTGTGTGCGTACCTGCTCTAAAATAAATAAATAGTTTTAAAAAAAATCTTGTACATGACTTGCCATCAGGGAAATACAAATCAAAACCACAATGAGACACCACTTCATACCAGTTAAGATGGCTACAATTAATAAGACGGGGAACAAATGTTGGCAAGGATGTGGAAAACACAGTGTTGGTGGGAAGGCAACCTGGGGCAGCCACTCTGGGAAACAGTGTGGAGATTCCTCAAGAAGTTAAAAACAGAGCTATCCTACGGCCAAGATATATATTTATATATCCTATTGCACTACTGAGTAATTACCCCAAAGACAGAGATGAACTGAAAAGAAGGGGCACCTGTACCCCAACGTTCATATGAGCAATGTCCACAATAGCCAAACTGTGGAAGGAGCCGAGATGTTCTCCGACAGAAAAATGGATAAAGAAGATGTGGTTCAATGGAATATTACTCGGTCATCAGAAAGGATGAATACCTACCATTTACACAGACACAGACGGAACTGGAGCGTAAGATGCTTAGTGAAATAAATCAATCAGAGAAAGACAATTATCACTCACATGTAGAACACAAGGACTAGCGCCAAGGGCCACGCAAGGGAAGGGAGGGAAAACTGAATGGGAAGAAATCAGAGAGGGAGACAAACCATGAGAGACTCTTGAATCTTGAGACAAACTGAGGGCTTTGGAAAGGGAGGTGGGTGGGGGGATGGGCTAAGTGGGTGATGGGCTGATGGGCATCAAGGAGGGCAGGTGATGTGAAAAGCACTGGGTGTTATACACACTAATGAATCACTGACCATTACATCAAAACCGAATGATGCATTATATGTGGATAACCGAATTTAAATTTAAAAAGAAAGTAAAAAACAAAAACAAACTAAAATACCCACCACTCTTTTCCATACCCCCAAGTGAGAAAGGAAAAGAGAAAACGACTCTGGCAAAATGCTGACGGTTGTTGAAGCTGGGTGACAGGTACAAGGATTATTTGTGTAGTATCTGCTTTCATGTGTACTTGGAAATATTTAATAATGAGCTAAATAATAGAAGTTTAAAAAAGCAGCAAATCTGCTCCAAAAGGAAAACTGCCCGTTGTGGACAACGTAAACCCCTGCAGTGAACACAGGCAAATGAAGGGAATACAGCTGACTCGTGAACAGAGCAGATTTGAACGCCACGGGTCCACTTTTACGCAGAATTTCAATAATACAGCGCTGTAAATGTATTTTCTCTTCCTATGATTTTCCTAGTTCAGTTTTTTCTTTACTATAAAAATATAGTATATAACACACAAAATACATGTTAGTCGACTGTTTATGTTACCAGTAAGGCTTCTGATCAACAGCAGGCTAGTAAGAGTTAAAGTTCTGGAGAGCCCAGATTTTTGACTGTCCAGGGGGCCGGTGCCCCAACCCCGGCACTGGGAAGGGGCCACTGTGTTTGCTTCATTTGCCTGTGTACAGCCACAGGAGCAGAAATTAACAGAACTACTTTGCAGACAGTAATTTTAAAGCCCAGTAAAGTGAAACACCTTATCCAATAGGACGGAGCTGCAACAAATCCCAGGAGTCCCCCAGGCTTCCCAATTTCCATACCAGATGGTTTCACCGCCAACCAGGGCTTGTGCTGTGGGCCCTGGGCAGTGTTGTCCAAGACCCGGCTGGGGAGTGGGAGAGAAGGTATTCCGATGCCCCCAGAGGGGCGTTTGTACCCCGCTACCCACAGCAGTGCTCCAAGGAGGGGCGCCAAGAGGGGTAGGCCGCCTGATCCAGAAACGCACTTTCCTTCTCAAGACACATGGGCAGGACTACACAGAATTCTATGGGAAAAGGCAATGTGAGCTACCTAAATGAATCTGACTCGTGCAAAGTGAGCCAGGAAAAAGATAAGAAGTCCTTCTCCTAGTGCGGCCAGAGGCACACTCCAGGACCTCTGGCAAATCTCTTCCTTTCGATCTCAGCTAGGACAGAGCAAGGGATGTTCACTCTGGCCCAGGCAATGTGCTTTTCGCCTTATACTTTCAGCCTGCCCTCCAGCTCCCCGCCAGCGTTTTCCAGGTCCTGGCAGTTTCAGACCTTCCACCGTCTGTGAGTGACGCTACCTCCTCTGCCCAGACCCCTCCCTGCCCCTCCCAGATAGCTGCGGGGCCTCCCTCGTGGCCCTCTGCCATGCCTTCCCCACTGCGACCGCAGGATTCTTCTCAGAAGGCACACCAGATCTCGTGGATTCACATGACGCCAAAACGTAGACTCCTACAACACGCTGACAGAACTGTCTACCTGGTGGGAACTCGGCAGCCTCCTCTCTCACAGCTTCCCACCGGGCCCACACTCAGGCCCCCGCCCCTGGCCGCCAGTGACAGCACCTGGGAAGCCGGTAACACTACTGGAGGCCCCCCCCCCCCAGCTCCAGACAGACTTCTTGATTTGGAGAAGGTGCAGGCGGGGCATAGGCAAGGGTGCTTTCCGTTTCCCTGGCCACCCTGAGGGCAGCCAGGGTGAACAATGGACCCACCACGTGGAACTTTCAGACCCTCAAGCACATGTCCTCCTGTCCCCCTGACCAGTCAGGCGTTCTTCTCACTGCTTCCTTGGCCAGAAATTCTCTTTTTCTGCCTTGTTCCCTTTGCCCACCTCATTCTTACCCAGCCCTGGGGTCCCAGCCTTCGGGTCCCTTCCTCCTTTTTCTGATTCCCAAAGTCTAGGACAGGAGGCACCCCCCCCCCGGCCCTGCCCAAGTCCCCCTTTTCCTCTCTCTCATAGGACGTATTCTCCAGGAGACCGGGAGGGCCTCCGTGAAGGCAGGCACGCAACAGGATCTCGCCCACAGGGAGGGTCTCAGTGCACGTCTCCGGGAGGCAGAGGACGAGGAGCAGCACAGAGACAGACCACACTCCTGGTGACTGGGCTCTGGGTATCACACACTGCTGGGAGAGCCTGACCCACGCACGCCGGGCCCACCAGCCCTGCAGCACGTGTGTCCTCATCTCAGCCATCCGCACTGCAAGGATCTATGCACCATCACCTCTACTGACTCGAGGCTCATGTGCCCCAGGGGCCCTGCAAAACTAACGGAAGACTGAGGGCTGGCTCCCAGGGAGCACTTCCTCCTGCCCACTTGCCACATACAGCTTTCGATTGGCATCGGCAGTGACCCGCGGGGACTCAGTGCCCAAGCCCCTTGCCTGGGCAGCAGGTGGCGAGGTTGCCCCCAGAACATTTACTCTCACTGCCTTGTGCCTATGCTGCCTCCTAGCAAGGGCTTTCTGTGAGGGTTTTTCTATGGGAAGCATTCATTGGCTCGGGCACTTAAAAAGGTTTCTGTGAAGGAAGCTCCCAGAAGCGCACTCTCTGTTCGCAGGACTCGGTGCTTCCGTTTTCTTTTCGCCCCGCTCTCCCCACTGTCCCTCTGCCCTATGAATGTGGGCTCAGCCTCCTCCTGAACATCCCCAGGGAAGAGGAATGCATGGAAGAGGTGCCCTATTCTGTTTCAGACAGCTTGTTTTCCTGAAAAGTCAGTCTAAGGTCCTAGATGGAGGCAGAGTGAGACTGCAAGCCTCCTGACTCCAGGCCCAGGGACAACAGGAGACTTGCATGGTTGGGTTCAGAAAAGGAGACGTTACTCAAGGAAAACTATTCAGATAATTCTTGGAAAAACATTCCTAAAGCAACAAGCAAAACCATGGGCTCTTGTGTCTGGGCTACCTTTTCTGGCGGTGGCGAAAGCACCAGGGCCGCCGCTGGATGGAAAGCGCCCTCACCTGGGTGAAGTACATTCTGGAGGAGTTGGAGCCCAGGAGCTTGCTCTCGATGTGCTGCTGCACCCGCTCTAGGATGCTGTCCTCGTGTAGGAAGTGAACTTCGTGCTTTGTGGGGTGCACATTGACATCTACGTTCTGGGGGCTGATCTCTAAACTGGCAGGAAGAAAAGCAATTACGTTAGGTGGTGGGGAACAGGGAAAACAATTCTCGCCAGCAGGTTTTGGGGGAGTTTCAAATGACATAGTGGTCAAAACTTCAGGGTCAAGTCCGAGCGCCCTGGATTCTGACGCTGTGCAGCCCGGGGTCAGTGACACCATCTTTCTTTGCTTCAGTCTCCTCATCCGTAAAGTGGGTATAACGTGTCATGGGGCTTAAATTCATGCAAAACATGTTGTGCGTACCTGGCACACTTATTATAAGTCAGCTGTGACCATCACTCCAGAGCTAGTGGAATTTCTTATTCTGTGACCTGGGGCAAGCCACTTCTGGATGGGCTTTCTTATCTGTAACCATGAAGCTATTCCCTACTGATTTTTCAGGATTTTGAGGATTAAAATAAGAATACACACCAGAGAATGTTCTATCATCAAAATGTAATGTAAAAGTCGGCTTAGGGGCCATGGCGGCTATCCCTGACTGCCTCGGGGCTCCACATCCACCCTTCACTCCATGACCACAAGAGAGGGCACTGGAGGGACCGTGGAGGAAAAAGGGGTTTCTCTGCCAGGGAGGGCGCAGCTTCTGGCTGGTTGGGGGGCAAGATCTGTTATTCACACCTTTGTTTCACCAGCACATGGGAGGCCCTCAGCGAGACTCTGCTGCATGAGCAAGTAAAAAAAGGAAAACTGCCCTTCACCTATGAGAAAGGACAGAGCTTCCTTTCGCCAGTGGCGGATAGGACTCGCTCTGCTGGAGCTAAGAGCAAACTCATCTCTCTCTTTTTTTTTTAAGATTTATTTATTTATTTATTTGACACAGAGATCAGAAGTAGGCAGAGAGGCAGGCAGAGAGACAGGAGGAAGCAGGCTCCCCGCCGAGCAGAGAGCCCGATGTGAGCCTCAATCCCAGGACCCTGAGATCATGACCCGAGCCAAAGGCGGAGGCCCCAACCCACTGAGCCACCCAGGCGCCCCAAACTCATCTCCTTCAAAGAGGACAGCTGGGGGCGCCTGGGTGGCTCAGTGGGTTAAGCGACTGCCTTCGGCTCAGGTCATGATCCTGGAGACCTGGGATCGAGTCCCACATCGGGCTCCCTGCTCGGCAGGAAGCCTGCTTCTCCCCCTCTCATTCCCCCTGCTTGTGTTCCCTCTCTCACTGTGTTTCTCTCTGTCAAATAAATAAAATCTTTAAAAAAAAAAAAAAGAAAAAAAAGAGGACAGCTGGACAGAATCTGTTCCTTGTGAGTCTCGGGTGAGGAGCTCGGTGCTGCCTTACCTGAGGTACAGGAATGGGTGTGTGTTTTTGGGCAAATATGCGGCATACACTGTTTCAATGGCTTTTCTTAAGGAAGTTGACTCTACCAGACGATCTAGAAAATAAAAGAAAAGTAACCAGGTCAAAACTGTCCTGAAAGGAGAAGCAACAGATGCACATTCATACCATGCCACGGAATCACTGAGGAAAGACACTTCTGCAGCGACATCCACAGCAGACCCCAGGAAGAAAGGCCCCTTTTACTGTGTTGCCATCCACCAGCATCTGGCTCTGGGCTTCGGGCGCTCTCCTCTCAGCCAGGTCACAGAAACACAGGAGGACACGAAGTTCTGCTGCCCTGCCTCCCTTCCTTCCGTCAGCCTGGGAAGACTACCTTTGCTGTTGCCAGACATGGTGGGCCACGTGCCATCAGCTTTTATGCTGCACATACGCACGGGCCGCCTATCATACATGCCATGGGCCGGGGGACAATACACTGGCGACTGCACCAACTCCAGTTCCAGGGTAAACACCCCGAGAGATGTGTGTGCTAAACGGTAGGAGGATGGAGCGACCAACTCTGCCTGGGCGGGTTGCGGGGGGAGTCCAACAGTGGGGTACCCCACTGAACAATCAGAGTAAGAAAGCATTTTCCAGGGTTGCCTGGGTGGCTTAGTGGGTTGGGCATCTGCCTTCGGCTCAGGTCATGACCCCGCACAGGGCTCCCTGTTCGGCGAGGAGCCTGCTTCTCCCTCTCCCTCTGTTTGCTGTTCCTCCTGCTTGTGGGCTAGCTGTCAAATAAATAAATAAAATCTTTAACAAAAAAAGAAGAAAGAGTTTTCCAGGCACTTCAGGCAGTCAAACTATCTGAATGTATATTTAAGATAATTTAGGAAGTGGGACAGGGCTGAAGGGGTGGAAAACACTAAAAGCTGGGGGAGATAGGACAAAAATCAGAGGAATATCAGAGAAAACACAGCCCTCCTTTCTCCCCAGATGGATGACCTGCCGGCGGTCTGTTCTCCTGGGTTGCTGTAGCCAAGGATATAGGCCCCATGGTTTTAGTTCCCTCCAGACCCCCCACAACAAGGGCGCTGGACTCGGTGACACGGGTCCCGAGCACGCAGGCCTGGAGCCATGCCGAAGGGGTGGCTTTCCCACCACCTGAGTAAGAGCACACGGCGCGGACGTGGAGATAACCGGATGACACAGCTCAGAGTCTGACCTCCGTGCTGCCGGGAACCTGGTGCGGTGATCAGGCCTGCAAATGCTGACGCGGAGCCCGTGGGGCCAACAGCTCGCCAGCAGCACACACGGGCTCCGCGTGCGGCACTTAACGCTGACTTCCGCTCATCTACTCTGTCACGCAACACGTGTCAGAAAGCAGTGCTCCTCACGGTTAGACAAACAAGGGAAAAACACTTCTGAGCCTTGATTAAAGCCAGCTTTATTAGAGATCAGGCTTAAGTCCTTCTTAATGAAGTAGGAAAAAACCCCACTAATGTAATACAGACCAGTTTAACAGGATGTGTCTATAAAATATTGACTCCCTTTCCCATTTCTATACGGCCTGGAAATGGCTGTGAAACATGGGAAATCGGGGACACTTCCGGCTGCCTGTCATTGTAAATGCAACAGGGGAATATACCATTTTCAATAGCAAGCCAACAAAACTATAAAATAATGACGAATTGCTCCTAACAATAAATGTAATGGATTACATGATGAAACTGGATAAACGGCAAGACGCATGATGTACTTCTGGCTGGAAAATTAAAAATGAAATCAGACCCACTTGCAACTCTCTGTCACACTCTTTCAAAACCATACTCAAGGCAATTAAGGAAAAAGAAACAGGATGCAAAATAGTATTTACTCAACAAGCAGCAATCATGTAAACAGTATGCCCGCAGAGAGATAAAGACCAGAGAGGAATCTGACAAAAATCCAAATTCCTTTAGTTAATTTCCTCCCTGATTTCTAGTACTGCTCATTGTATCATAAATAACTCATTCTTTAAAAAGAAAAATCCCCAGGGGCTTAAGATTCCACTTCTTTACTAATGACACTACCTATACTCAAGGCACCCCCTTCCTGGGTTCCTGCTGAGCGACTCAAACAGCGAGCTGACTCCTGCTGATCTAAGGGGAGAACAAACATCTGCCAGGCCTGCTTGGAAGGCTCTGAGGCCAGCAGGGGAGGAAGCTGTTCAGGCTCACAGGGGTCTGTGATACCCTCTCCCAGAGGCAACGACCACAGTCGGCCAACAGTCCGCCAGCAATGAGCACGTACAAGAGGGCTGAGCAGACTTAGGCTAGAAATTATAAAAGCTTCCTAATCAAGCCTGAGGGTTCCTTGTGTGGAATCAAGCCTGTGGATTTAGAATTTCTCCCTGGTCCCATAAAACTCCCTGTGGACAGACTTCCCCATTCGGTTCTTTTTCACTTACGGTTGATGAAGAGTAAGAAGATGCACTTCTTCACCGAATAATTTGCATTGGATACGTAGCCATTCATTTTGAAGCCTAGGGTTTTATCCTCACACCCAACTTCTATCAGTTCTCTGGTTGAAAAAGAGAAATTTTGAGGGTCTTGAAATTAATGGAAAATTCAAACAGTATAAAGATCCAGAGTTAGAAAAATCAGAGCTCCTTCATAAACTAATTCTGTCAAAAAAGGACTCCTAAGACTTAGCTTGTTGAGGTCCTCTGGGCCCACCCATCCATCCGGCTGTCCCTCCATCTACCCACCTCCTCACCCTAACGTAGTTTTCAAGCACTTACGTTCTATGCCAGGCACTGCTCTGACTACTGGGCCATATGACAAATCCAAGCTCTGAGACCTTACTTCACTGAACCTTTTGTGTATCTTAGTAACTAAACCCCAAAGATGAAATTCCAAAAGGACTCACTTCTCCTGAATCCCTTACTATGTGAACAGCACCACAATGGGGTTTCCGTGTGGTGTCCTCAGGGCTGTACTTATGGGGAGGTGAGGTTAATGGGTGAAAGACGGTTCACACATAAGCCACACTTAGCTCCGCCTGAGGATCTCCCAAAGCGCAGGTCCCTCTGCCTCGAAAGCTCCTATGGACAGTTAGTTAATTCCTCCTTAGCCCTTGTGTGTCTGGGCTTACTCCTTCAAAGAGCTTTCTCTGACTATCCCTCTCCCTGACTCTCAGAGATTCTCCTGTTATGCCTTATGTTTTTCCTTTGAGACATCTAGCACAATCACTAATGAATGGCATAATTATTTCATGTGTCTTTCCAACTGAGGAGTCCTCTGAGGGCGAGAAGCACTTCTGCTTTATGCCCTACTCTATTTCTCAGCACAGCACCCAGTAAATGGTTCGGCATTAAGCACTTGCTGAATGTATGGAGGAAGACGGTTAAGTAGTTAATGTGTACTCTGAGTCTCTAAGCAGAAAATACAGCTTGTGGTGTTTCTCACACACAATAAACCAGCAAACCCTCTCTTCCCAAAAATGTCTCAAGAGGCTGATTTTCTGGAAACACCCTTTGGGAACAGCTGCTCTATGTGATTTCTAATCTCTTATAGTCCCTAGGAAATTCATAACGACTAATTCTGAGTCTTTAAATAATAAAAAAGCTTTTACAAGTTTCCTTGTACGATAGGGTTCTCTCTCTACTCTGGGAACACAGCTTAATAAACTTAATTCAATAACAACTAGTAAAGAAGAGGACAATTAAGAGCAAACTGACTGTTCCCTCGTTAGGAACTTGGTTTTGCCAAAGAAATGAGTAATCTGTCCTTTGAAGAGAAAACTGGGCTCTGGGACTATCGCTACTTCTTCTTTTTTTTAATTTATTCATTTGACAGAGATAGACACAGCTAGAGAGGGAACCCAAACAGGATGAGTGGGAGAGGGAGAAGCAGGCTGAGCAGAGGGCCCGATGTGGGGCTCAGGACCCTGGGACCACGACCCAAGATGAAGGTAGATGCCCAACGACTAAACCACCTAGGTGCCCCGACTACTGCGACTTCTAAGATTTTTGGAGAAAGGGAAGCCAGGGGCTGTCTTCTCCATCTACATATGCCCTGCGTCCAGGCCATGCATGGCAAGTAGAGGGAACTTAGTATTCTTCCCTGCAGATTACGACATGGGCACTTTGGGCTTTGCAGAGTCCTGAGATTTACCTAGGGTTCTGTGATGGAAATGGTGGGTTTTGCCTCACAGGGAAAGCTGTGAGGAATCTATACTGCAGGTTCCCCTCTGAGGTTTTCCCTGACAACGAAGATTTGGTAACACTTAGAAATCTGCTTGCCACCAGACAGCGAAGTCTCTAAAGACAGGGAGTATTTCATTTGTCTTTACAACCTTACCTTCTGGCACAAAGCCTAGAATGTGAGAGGCAATTAAATGCCGAGCCATAATAAGTGAAATTCCAAAGTGATGATACAGGGAGTATCAGGAAAAGAAGAAGTGCTGGAAGATGAAAGAATTCTCCTACACTGTGACTATTTTGAAGATAGAGACTAGAGAGAACACACTGATTTACAGCCAGAGCATCTGTGAGACAACGTGCACCCAAGCAGTGTGGGCTCCATGACATCATGACTCCATGAACAAATCTGGAGCAGGGAACTAAGGCCTGCCTATTTCATTAAAGCAAACTCTTAAGGTAGGTGCTACTTTGATTGATTCCAAAATAATGTGACAAATGGCAAACCAAGATGTGGAATGCAGATTTTTCAAAATACGAATTATCAACATACCGGCTAACAGCATTTCCAAAGATGGAGCGAATATTGTCCACCGTTGTGGCACTGGGCAGTGTCCTAACGTCAGCTACAGTCTCACCTTGCTGATAAACAGGGCAGAAAATACAACTTACTATCTCACAGTTGTGAATGAAACATCCTAGTCTTATCTCCTCTGGTGAACTATTAAAAAAAAAAATTTCCTTTTTCTAATATATAACCATCCCTTATAAACTAACCACTTACTTTTTTAACTGAGAATCCAATGCCTGAATTGTGTATTGAATACCTGGCAAAGAAAAGACAACAAAACCGTAAACAGAGTGGCCAAATGCATAATATAAGGCAGAACTCTCTATTGGTTTAATAAATCATTGGGGTGATGTGATTTAACAAAGATATACACAGTCAAGAATATATCATATTTTACCCACAGGAAAATAAGCCAGCAAAAACTTCATGGAGATAGCAATGCTAAATGTGGCAAAATCAAACAAAAACCAGAGTTTTTTCCTTTATACGGTTCTGACTAGACTCAAGGACATTTCAATACAATCTCCTCCTTGCCTACAGCTTTACTTATGCAAACCTACTAGGTCCAGCCTGTATCTTGAGAACCTAGGCTTTACAACTCCTGAACTCTTTTACTCTCTCCCTCAAGACACCCTCTCCTTAGCCACCTCTTTTTCAGCCCCAGGCCCTGTTTCAGCATCTCCCAGTCTTCTCTCAGTTGGCTATTATTTATTACTCCTCCTTCATGGGCCCCATGAACTGAAGGATTGTGTCTAGCAAAACGCATTCATTCAAGTTAACAATTAAGAATTCACTTGACCATACCTAGAACCAAAAGAGCCAACCGGAACTCCCTTATTTCCGAGAAATAATTAATATTCTGATGCTGCGTTACACAACTTCAGGGAAAAGCAAAGAAACTTAACGTATAAGTCTATTCCACTTTATAGGAGCAAATGTTTTATTCATTCTGGAGCTTTCAGAAATACTGAGAAATAGTTAACAGATCTCTGCTACAATTCAAGGATGTGCGGGCTTAGAGAGCCCAGGCTGGGTCTGCTCCAGCAGATGAAGTCAGTCTACAGTGGACATAGTGCTATGTCACCTGCCCTGAGCCCTTTCTCCTTCTTCCTCTAACAGGACCTAGTCTTTCTTTGGGAAGCTACCTCTTCCCCATCCCACCCAATATACCCTGGACTGCCAATCAGGGACTCGCCCCATAGTCAGAGGCACATGACGGGGGTGCCCAAGCCGTGCCAATCAGATGTACTCTCCCAGAAAACAGACTTCAGCAGAGTCAGGAAAGAATGCAAACAACTGTACCAGGGCCACTGTTAATTCCCAAAGCCAGCCTGGTTTCGTCCTCTCCAGGGAGCAGCTGCTGACACTTCTTGCCACTCATAGCCTTCCAATAAATTTTTTTTTGGCTCAAGTTAGCTGGTGTCCATCTGTTTTGCTTTCCACCAACACTCGCTGATGCAGAGACCAGCTGCTCTCTCCCAGGGAGATGAGAGAAAGCCCAGAACTGGCAACTAAACTTTGACCAGAAACAATCCGTAGGCCAGAACAGAATGTGCCGTTTTCCACCTAGCCCACCAACTGTTCTCAATTTATAAGCACCCGCACACATTCCTTTAGTGAGAGATGGCAAAGAACCACTCTGAGATTTTGGACCATACCTGCCAACAACTTCCAAAATTTTCCCATATTCTTCACTTGCATTTTTTAAAGCTTTCCTCCTTGTGGATATGTTGTAAAAAAGGTCCTCCACCTGAAATGAAATTGATTTTTTTCTTGTAAATTCACAGAAATACATGGAAATAAAGACACAAAGCTGTCTAGCTAAAGCTGTGTAGCAGAGAATCCAACTACACTTATCAAAAGTACAGCTCAAAGCACTGACTGGAGGAGGGGCAAGAGAGAAGTCAGCCTTAACAAACAACAGAAATAAAGGATATTGTTCCTGCTTCCCATTTTCGTTCACTGATTTCTCAAACAGGCACTGAGGGCTATATCTAGGTCAGGCTCTTTGCTTTGTGCTGGGAATACGAAGACCAATAAAGCATAGTCTTACCCAGGATAGCACACAATTCAGTGGGGCAAACATGTACATTTACGAATAATTATACTATCACATAGCATCTAAGCATTTTTTCCAAACTAAGAATTCTTATAAAAAATTTCTGAGATCATTTGGGCTTCCTGGAAAGATGCGTCTTAACATGTACTTAACATTCATTTCTGCCTCCTGCCTGTCTTATCAAGGCTAGGGTTTATAGCCTTCAGGGAAATGTGTGCGAGCTGGAGCTGGAGGTATGAGGGGTACAATGCATAACATGACAGTGGGATGCTTTGTAGAGTCACACAATGGGAGAAGAGCAAACGTGGCAGCATAGAAATAAGGCAGCATATTAGATTTTCTCCGATTAATGATACAACAATATTACTCAAATCCCCCCTGAGTGGGCAGATATTCTTTATTTCATTTGAGAGATGGGAAAGGTGAGGTAAAGGGACACTAAACAACTTGCCTCTGGACACACAAACACTGAGTGGCAAGGCTGAGACTCTTAACTCACGTCTTCTGGAGCCAGGTTTAAAGGGCATTTCGATGTCAACTACCTTGCCATTGATTTCTGCCATCCCACTAAAAGAACCTTCCAGTCTCTGAAAAAAGACGGAGGGAGTGCACACAGGCTGCCATGCCATAAAAGCCAATAATCGGTCCTCTTGTTTAGAGAGAAATATCTTTCTGTTTCTATTAATTAGCAAAGACTCATTTTATTATTACTTTGAAAACTCAAAGGCAATTTTATTTTTTAAAGACAATCTTAATTCTTTTTTTTTTCTTAAGATTTTATTTATTTCACAGAGAGAAACACAGCCAGAGGGGAAACACAAGCAGGGGGAGTGACAAAGGGAGAAGCAGGCTTCCCGCCGAGCAGGGAGCCCGATGTGGGACTCGATCCCGGGTCTCCAGGATCATGACCTGAGCTGAAGGCAGTGGTTTTAACCAACTGAGCCACCCAGGCGCCCCAAGACAATCTTATTCTTTATTTCAGTGCTTCTACAAAGCTCTTTATCAACAATTTATACTCCCTGGTACCATTCTTACCGTGATCTGGGTCCCCTGATTGCCTGCACATGGTTTAGGAGGAGCTTTCAGCTTTCCATCTGAGTAAGTTGCTCTTAAGAGAAAATATAAGAGATTATTAATATCCAATAGGCATGGGCTATCTATCCAAAGAGTAAAGAAAGAAATTATATCAACAATAAGGTATAGCCATGTTCTCTACTGTCTCAATTACCATTTTCCTGTTTTTCTATTATTCTATTATCATTCCAATTGGATACCCAAAAGAAAAAATCCCTATTCTTCTAGCAAATGTTGCTTTTTAGTTCCTGAGTTTTGAGCTACAAAGCAATATTCTGCCATTGCCTACAGTGCCACTAAAATATTTTCGGTAATTCTGTAATCATTTTTGGAGGAGCTACCAAATGACAGGCCCAAGGAGGCCTTGGTAACAAAGAAAGGCCCTGGAGAGCTCTCAATCTAGGGGACACACTCTTTCCTGTGCTAAGTGACCTAGAGAAGCAAACACTCAGCTGGGAGCCGGGGGAAGGGGGAGGTGAAAGCATCGCAGAAGAGATGACAATTCATCTGGGCTCTAGGGAAGAAGAGTTTCAGGCAGAAAACAAAGAAGACCATTGAGGCAGAGAAAACCAGAAAAGCACAGAAGCTGGAACAGCTGGCAGCTGGGAATTAGTGGAGAGAAGAGGCCGGGAAGGTGAATGAAGAGCACCATTTGTGTGGGTGCATGCACATGTGCGCGCACGGGAGTGGGGGGGGGGTTGTGGGGGGTGCTGTTTAGGGATGGCTCTGGATTTCATACCACCAAGGAAGAGGAGACACTGGAGGTCCCAAGCAGGAGCATAATATACTCTCAGTGGTGAAGGAACAGAATTTGTGTCCCAGGCTATTTAGGAAGACGAATTCACAAGTATCTCCCTGTTTTACGAGAAGGAATTCTGAGACGATCAGCACACCCAGATCCCAGGGCAAGTATAATTCACACAGCATCAACCTCCCCCGGCCACAACTGTATCCCTGGGGATGCTCCCTGTTCCATGATGTTGCGCATCTGTCTGCTGAGGGCTGAGAAACAGCCAGCCCTGCCACTCCTGGAGCTTTTTTCTATATTAATTTATGGACAGTCTGTATGATTAAAAATAAATTCTTTTCAACCTACTCCTAAATAAGGTACTCCTACCTGTCTTCCACTAGTAAATGGCCAGTGCTTATAAAAACAGAGGTGTAGGGGCACCTGGGTGGCTCAGTCCTTAAGCATTTGCCCTAGGCTTAGGTCATAATCCCAGGGTCCTAGGTCCCTGCTCAGCAAGAACCCTGCTTCTCCCCCTCCCACTCCTCCTGTTTGTGTTCCCTCTCTTGCTATCTGTCAAATAAATGCATAAAATCTTTTAAGAAAAAAAAAAAGGAGGTGTACCTCTGATTCCTCAAATCCTGTTTTTGTTCTTCTGTCTCACAGCCTCTGAAGACTATGGCAGCACAAGAGAGAGCTAGCAGCCGCCCTCCCAGCCCCCGTGGGAGGGCAAGCCAGCCCAGACAAGTATGTGGGGCAGGTAGCCGGGGGCTCAGAAGCCCGCTAAGGAACTGTGAGCCTCCAGCACCCTAGCCACAGCAGCCACAGCCCTGTCATCAGACAAAGTGATACCCTACTAAAGGGCACAGGGGCAGAATAACATCTGTCTCTACCACCTGCTTAGAATACATCTGTGTAATAGAGCTTGAAAGCACTTATAAGTCACATCTTATCTATTAAGAATCCACGAGTAAGGTTATTACCTAATAATCATCCCTGTGGATTATCAACTAGTCCATAGAGAGGAAAGAAAATTTACACAAAGATCTTGGTCAAAAAAGATGACACTGGTGTTTACATAGGATCACTTTGAGATCTAGGCAAAAAGCATGTTTCAAAAAAAAAAAAAAAAAAAGCATGTTTCAGGATGAATACATGAATAAAAGCAGACTGTGCCATACCTGTATGCACACTTTGCATCAGCTGTTTTGGTTGTAATAGTAACATGAGCCACGTGGCTGATGCTGGCCAAAGCCTAAGGAAGAAAACAAAATGGAATGAAAGAAAAACATTGCTGGGTCACCCACGGTCACCTCATTAAAGAGAAAGGTAATCTAAATTATCCCTTCCATTTTGTGTTAGCAAATGGCAACAATGGGCATTTTGCTCACTCACTTTCATGACATGCTAAAAAAAAAAGGGGGTATCAAATTGAATTTGTAGCACATTATCAGAACAAGGGGAAAATACACAGGAAAAAAAGTCCAAAAGGAAACACAAAATAGTATTTTTAAAAATTTATTTTAAATCCAATATAGTTGGGTGTCTGGGTGGCTAAGTTAGTTAAGTGTCTGATTCTTGATATTGGCTCAGGTCATGACCTCAGGGTTGTGAGATCAAGCCCGATATCGGGCTCCACACTCAGTAGGAAGTCTGGTTGAGATTCTCTCCATCCCTCTGCTCCTCCCCCTGCTCCCATGTGCACACGCATGCGTACTTTCTTGCTCTTTCTCAAATCAATTTAAAAAACAGAAAAAAAATAAATCCAGTAGCTGTTTTCAACTTTAGCCATTCTACTCCTCTCAACACTTTTGTGACCAATTCTCTAAATTAAATTACTCTGTTTACAATAAAAAAAAAGAGAGAGTCCTCTGTCTCTTTTTCTC
This sequence comes from Spilogale gracilis, assembly GCA_004023965.1. Lineage (NCBI taxonomy): Eukaryota > Metazoa > Chordata > Mammalia > Carnivora > Mephitidae > Spilogale > Spilogale gracilis. The sequence goes on from PITA01010287.1 coordinate 55,371, forward strand.
TTTGCTTGTTTTGTTTCTTAAATTTTACCTATAAGTGAAATCATATAGTATCTGTTTTTCTCTGACTGACTTAGTTCACTCAGCATAATACCTTCTAGCTCCATCCACGTCATTGCAAAGAAACACACCAGAGTGTTAATGTGCTAGCAGCCAGTGCGTTCAGGCAGCAGAATTACAGGCATGCTCAGTATTATTCTCAATGATCTGCCTCCCAATAATTTGGAAACCTACCTTCAGAAATGGGGGCACTCCAAATACATAATGTTGCACACATACACAAAACTGTTTTCTGTAAGCACTTACAGGTTTAGAAATGTAAATTTAAAATTATCTAATTATGACGAAAAAAATCTTCTTGAATGACCATTTTCTCCCTTGTAACTGAGACTGATTTCCTAGAAGCTGTTTTTCCTTTCACAAGAGGAACGTCACAGAATATAAAAACACAACCAGGCACTGTGATGGGATCTACGTGAAGACAATGAACACAGCCAGTGTCACGTTCAGTTCATTAATATGGAACATGGCCTAGACTCAGAGATTACCAGGTCCTAGCTGGTTTCTCTAGTTTATGTGACTGAGCTAGTTTTCATCATTAAAAATATAAATGACTGAGATCTGTGTAAGGAGGACATTAAATATATATCATACATACTCAATCCCAGAACCCCTAGATCATGACCTGAGCCAATATCAAGAGTCTTGGATATTTAACCGACTGAGCCACCCAGGTGTCCCATGAATGTTATTTCTATAAATTTACCCTGAGACAGTAATCGAACAAAACACATTGTATACGAATACTCACCAAGAAAATGGCAAAATGCATAAATGTTCAGTAAGAAGTCATTTAAATAAACATATTATGTTCATATAATAGATTAAGATAGAGCTATTAAAAATTACATAGGAATATACATATATATTCAATGAAAAGATATCCAGTGTACTGTCATAAAATTATAAGATCTTGTTTTAGTCTTAAAAAATATTTTTATCCACTTTTTTTTTTTTGAAGATTTTATTTATTTGACAGAAACAAAGCCAGAGAGGGAACATAAGCAGGGGGAGTGAGAGAGGGAGAAGCAGGCTTCCCGCCGAGCAGGGAGCCCGATGTGGGACTCGATCCTGGGTCTCCGGGATCATGACCTGAGCCGAAGGCAGTCGCTTGACCAACTGAGCCACCCAGGTGCCCCTTTATCCACTTTTTATATTGCATATTCCTCCAATGTATCACATATTTTATTCACAAATATTCCCATATATATTTTAAAAGATAAGGACTCCCCTAAAAACATGATACTATGTTTTATACCAAGAAAACCAATTTTTTTTTTTAAAAGATTTTTATTTCAGAAAGACAGCATGCACTTGAAAGAGAACACAAGCAGTGGAGGGAGAAGCAGGCTGCCCATCGAGCAGAGAGCCCAAAGTGGGACTCGATCCCAGGACCCGGGTATCATGACCTGAGCTGAAGGCAGCTGCTTAACCAACTGAGCCACCCAGGCGCCCCAACAATTTCTTCTTAAAACTATCAAATAACCCATATGTTCAAATATCTGTCTTAAAAAAAAAATTTTTTTTTACAGTTTGCTCAAATCAAGACCCAAATAAGATGTACAGACTACAGTTGGTTCATATGCTTCTAAGTCTCTCTCTCTTTCTTTTTTTTTTTCCCTTTAGAGAAAGAGCAAGAGAGAGTGTGAGACAAGGGTGGGGTGGAGGGAGACAGAGAGACACTCTTACTTAAGCAGACTCCATGCCCAGTGCAGAGCCCAACTTGGGACTCAATCTCACAAACTTGAGATCATCACCTGAGCTGCAATCAAGACAGACACTTCACCAACTGAGCCACTCAGGCACCCAAGCCTCTTTTACCTGCAGGTTTTTGTTCCCTCCTTCACTTTTCTTCCTTGCAGTTTATTTGTTGAAGGAAACAAGACTTTTATCATGTAGTTTCCTAATCTCTTACTTACCAAGCTCCCTTGCCTCCTGTATTTTCCCACCACTGGCACTTAGTAAGTATTAATCAGATTCACATTTGATAATTTGACAAAAAATTTTGTGGGTGATATTGCATTCTCCATCAAAAGATACCTAAACAGCTTGGCAGGGGGGGAAGGAGGGTTTTATTTGTAGATAAAGTAGTTTTCAGTGTATTAAGTGCTTACGAACAATCCCTGGTTTTGGAAAATGAAATTTAATTAAGTTTGTTTGATTTGCATATATTTAACAAGTAAAAAGAATCACATCTTATTTACCTCTGTTGAGAAACACATGTTGACAAAAGCCAGAAATGTCATCACAGAAGGCTATTTTACACATTTCCTTAATCTTTAGCTTACCTCACCCCGAAAGCCATAGGTAGAAATACTAGCTAAATCTTCAAAGGATTGCAGTTTACTTGTAGTGAACCTCTCACACACAATATCCAGATCTTCCTTCTAGAAGACACCAAAAAATAAGTAATTTTGTTACTCATTTTTTCCAAATCTTGAATTTCCTTTTCTTGACTGAATCCAAGAAGAAACCCCTCTCAGGAGAAGAGTTTTAAAATCAGCAGTAATTTCCTCACATGGCATCTAGAATGGGATGTGAGGACACTGGGACACTGGGACAGTGTCCCTTCTCTCTCCCCACATTTTTCATCTGCATTTGCTGGTTCTGCCTCATCTCCGATGGTGGAATAACCCAGGACTCCAGCTTTGGACCTCTTTACTGTCTACACTCACTCTCTTGATAAGTTCTCCCAGCCACACAAATTTTATAAAAATCAGTATTATTATTAAACTTCTTTATTAAAAATCTACAGAGGCATTTAATAAACTTTACCATTTTAACCATTTTGAAGTGTAGGTCTGGGGCCATAAATACATTTGCACAGTTGTTTAACCATCACCACTATCCATCTCCAGATCTCTTTCATCCTTCCAAACTGAAACTCCACCTCCATAGAATGATAACTCTCCATCCTGCTCTTCCCTAAGCCCCTTGTAACCACCATTCTACCTTCTAGGAATGGGACTACTCTAGGAACCTCCTAGACAAGGCATCATACACTATTCGTCCTTTTGTGACTTGCTTATATCATTCAATGTAATATCTTTTTTTTTTTTTTTTAAGATTTTACTTATTTATTTGACAGAGAGAAACATAGCTAGAGAGGGAACACAAGCAGGGGGAATGAGAGAGGGAGAAGTAGGCTTTCCGCTGAGCAGGGAGCTTAATGTGGGGCTTGATCCTGGGACTCCAGGATCATGACCCGAGCTGAAGGCAGTCGCTTAATGACTGAGCCACCCAGGCGCCCCATATAATGTCTTCAAGGTTCATGCATGTTGCAGCATGTGTCTGAATTTCAATTCTCTTTAGGTTGAATAATATTCCATTATGTGTATATATCAAATTTTTAAATCTACTCATCTACGGAACCCTGGGTTGCTTCCAGCTTTTGGCTCTTGTGACTATGCTGCTACGAACACAGGGGAACAAAACTCTTCCTTGCTTTCAATTCTTTGGAGTACATACTCACAAGTTCTGCTGAACTGCATGGTAATTCGGTTTAATTTTTTCAAGACTCACCATACTATTTTTCCACAGTGGCTACACTATATAACCTTCCCACCAGCGAATTCACAAAGGTTCTAATTTCTCTATTTTCTTTATAACACTTACTATTTTATTTTACTGTTTTTATAATAGCCATCCTAATAGGTGTCAAGTTAGGTAGGTCATTGTTGCTTTTATTTGTATTTCTCTAATGACCGGCGATACTCAGCACCTTTTTATGAGAGTCTCATGATTTTTATTACCATCAAAATGCAATACACTAAATTTTTATCTCAAGCCCACATCTCTACGCTGCCCTCCAGACTCACAGGCTAACTCAACTAAGAGCCATCTCCAGGTTTCCATGGCCCCAAACGATGTTCTGCTATGCCCCCAAATGTGCTTCTTCCATAGGCTTTCCCAGCATTAAATGGCAACTCTTCCATTTGCACAGGCCAAAACCTTTACAACATTCTTGACTCCTCTTTCCTTACACCGTGCACCAGCAAATTCTGAGAGCTTTGTCTTCATCGTCAATGCAGAATCTCACTGCTTCTTGTTTCTCTACTGCGACCAAATTGGTCCAGGGCATCGTCACCTCTCTCCTGGATTACTCCAAGACCCCTCTCACTGCCTCTGTCCTGTCCTGCAACAGTTTATCTTCCATATTCTAGACAAAAGGATTTCTATAAAACTCACCAAACCATGTCACTTCTTTGCTCAAAACCCACCTTACATTCAGAAAAAAAGCCAAAGATTTTACAATGGCCCACAAGGTCTTACATGGCCAGCGTACTTATCTCTCAGACCTCATCTCCTGTTATTCCACCCCCTCATTCTGTTAGAGACACACTGACCTCCTTGCTGGTCCTTAAAGAAGTCAAGCGGGCTTCCATTTCCTGGTCTTTGCATGTTCTGTCTGCCCAGAACATTCATCCATTAACCATCCTTTAAGCAACTCTCTCCTTGACTTTATTTTCCTGAGTAATTGTCCAGCTTAGAATAGGTACTCAATATATATTTATTACTGGTATTGAATATTTCAGTTAAAAATCCCATCCACGACAGCTCAGTTTCCCAAACAGGGAGAGGAGGCTGTCACTTCCTGTAGATATCCCTGACAAAGCACGCAAACAGCCCGCTCCTCGGAGGTTTTACTTACCCTGATCCCAGTGCCATTGTCTTGGATCTGAATTAACTTGAGGCCTCCCTCTTTAACAACCACTTGGATACTGGTGGATTTTGCATCTAAACTGGCAAGTGAAAAAGAAAAAAAATTTTTATTATTCTGCAACTATTCTAATTGTACATATTTTAATATGAGTCAAGGTATAAGAACAAATTCCAGATAAACCCAAGACTCATTAGTGTGTTTTTCCTCTGTTCTACAGACTCTGTGACTACACTGTAAGGGGTTTACATGCTGTGTGAGAGAGGGGGGAGAGAGGCAGGAGGGGACAATCATCATTTCCAATAAGACATTCAACACCATTTCTGCTCCTCTGGGAAAGAAAGTGAAGTTAAAAGTAAGATCCTTTTACCACATGCCTATTTCTTACTCTCTTCTCAACTAATTTTGCCATTTATTACTTCAGTTTTATTCGGTCTCGGGTTCCCAAGTGACCCTAATAAGAGGCCATTTCAAAAAAAAATCAAAATCATAAATGTGTTTTTCTACTGTTTACTCCCTTTTAAGACAATACATTTTGTTAAGGAAAGAAAAAACAAAAACAAACAAAAAAAAAAACCCCAGCAAAGCATAAAAATCTTTGAGAAGCCAAGAAATCTTTTGTACTTCCAAAGAGTAGCCAACTATCATGGAGAGCAGGGGCTAAAGAAAACAAATTCTGCCTGTGGCTGCCTGAGAAAGAAAAGTAATCTGCCCTTCACACAGAAAATTCTTTCTTCAAAAATGAGACCATAAGGTACTTAAATATTAAAGACCTTTCTCAGAAGCCCTTGAAGTTGTATTAGCCATCTTGATTTACGTATTAAAAAGAGCGTAACTGGAATCCACACAAAATCCCTGCTCATAGAACTAATTATAACCATTCAGCTAATATGTTCAGCTTGTGCAGTAGTGGGGCCCATTACGGTAACAGGCCCAAGTTGTTCTGTGGGTGAATTCTAACACTGTAGAAACAAAAGACAGCCTTTACAATAGGCGAAAGGAGAAACTGTTCCCCGGTTCCCCGCTCCTGCTTTTGTCTACCTAATTCCGTTCCTTTCCCTCAGTGGTCCTTTCTGCACTGTTCCTTTAGTCCCGTTACCCAGTGGTTGTTTGTTTTCACAATAGTCTCCTTACAAAGCCACCATCCTTCGCTGGGTCATTTTGTTCTTTTCGTGAATTTATTTTATTACCATCAATTGATTTCAACTCGAAGGTAACATTTAGGTACATCATGAGCGTGTCTTTTTGGAGTTTAGAGTTTACACCCACCTTTCTTTCCAGGTTTTTAACCTCTTCCTTCCACACACTGTGTGACACTTCTCAACTTCAGAATCCACGGGATACCCTCATGAAATCAGGTATCTTCGATGTGACCCCCGCCCCCCAAAAAAAGGTAAAGGGGAGGAAAACCCTAAGTTGGCAATAGGGCAATCGTAAGTTAAACCCAAAGTCCATTGGCCTGTCTAAAATCTCGACAGTTTATTTGGAATAAAAATCTAATGAATTGTACTCTTGAATGTGCACGGGTTATTTTTGGAATATGCAAGAAACGCACGGTACCCTCCGAAGTATGAATAGAGATCGTCCCCCAGAAAATGCTCATACATTTAGAATTCTGCACCTCTGTACATACAATTTTAAAAAGCAGTTCCCCTCGCTAATGGCGCCATTGAAACAATACCATGTAGCCCTCCACTTGGATGCGCCCCCACCCTACCAAAGTCTCGCGAGAGCGCTCAAAAACTCGCGGTACTCGGGCAAGGAGAAAGCAAGGACCCCCAGGCCTCGGGCGCCGTGGGCTTGCGCCATACACGCCTCCGCCCGAGGCAGGGAGGCGTGTCCGCGCGCCATCCTGAAGAGGGGCCCGTTAAATCGTAGCTGGTAAGGAAGCCCGGCTCCACTCCCTCCCTACCAGTTCTCAATCATCTCCTTGATGGCATTAGCCGGCCGCTGGATAACTTCCCCTGCCGCGATTCGGTTCACCACTGTCTCGTCCAACCGCCGAATAACCCCCGCTACGAGCGACATTTTGGCGCCAGAGGAGCCAAAGTCTCGTCGAGGTGCTCACCGGAAGTGCCTTCAGCCAATCACCTCAGGGCTTCGTGCTCACGTCTTTCCACCAACTCTGTTTACGCGGTCTTTTCCCACCTTCTCGCGGCAGCGGTTTCGGAACCAGGGAGCTGTTGATTGGACAGCTGGATGCCAATCAAGTGTCTTAAGTCCGCGGATTCCTGGGTCTCTCGGTTCCTCGCGAGCGTAGGGCTTCAGGCCTTTAGCTAGAAGGGTATGCGCCTGCGCGCTGCCCGCGCTTCCCATTGGCTTTTTCCTGGGCTAGGGAATACGAAATCTCCAGCCAATAGGAACGCAGTTGGCGTAGCCGGAGGTTGGCGTCCTCCTGCTGGGGTGATTCGGCGCAGAGCGGAGGCGGTGCTTGCTGCTGCTCCTGCTCCTCCCCTCTCCTTGCGGCCTCCGGGAGGTCGCCCCTATTTTTGTGGCCTGCAGTGAACTGTGGGTGACGCCCAAGAGGAGCAAAATGGAAGTCGACGAGTCTCGGGTTTTCCGGGCCGAGTGGACCCAGCGTTACTTGGTGGTGGAGCCTCCGGAGGGCGAAGGGGCCCTGTGCCTGGTGTGTCGCCGCCTCGTTGTAACCACCCGCGAACGCGACGTCAGGCGCCACTACGAGGCCGAGCACGACTACTACGAGCGGTATGTGGCGGAGGGCGAGCGCGAGGCCCTAGTGGAGCGTCTGCAGCAGGGCGACTTGCCCCTGATCACCCCGCTCACTCCCGAGGAGAGAGCCGCTCGTGCAGGCCTCGGGCTCGCCCGCCTCTTGGCCTTGAAGGGTCGCGGCAGGGGTGAGGGGGACTTTGTGTTCCAGTGCCTGGAGGTGATGCTGAGGGATCTCCTGCCCGAACACGTAAGCGTTCTAGACGGCGTTGATTTATCGCCGGAGATCACGCGGCAGAGGGTCCTGAACATTAACAAGAATCTACGCAGTCAGCTTTTTGACCGAGCCAAGGACTTTAAAGCCTATTCCCTTGCCTTGGACGACCAGGCCTTTGTGGCCTATGAGAACTACCTCCTGGTCTTTGTCCGCGGCGTGGACCAGGACTTGGAGGTGCAGGAAGAGCTTCTGACCATAATCAACCTAACTCGTCACTTCAGTGTCGGTGCCCTTATGGCGGCAATCCTTGAGGCCCTGCAGACAGCGGGGCTTAGCTTGCAGCGAATGGTTGGGCTAACCACGACCCACACGCTGAGGATGATTGGTGAGAACTCAGGATTGGTGTCCTACATGAGGGAAAAGGCTGTAAGCCCCAACTGCTGGAATGTTATCCATTATTCAGGGTTCCTGCACTTGGAACTCTTGAGCTCCTACGACGTAGACGTTAATCAGATCATAAATACTATATCAGAGTGGATAGTTTTGATTAAGACCAGAGGCGTTAGGCGCCCCGAATTTCGTGCTTTACTAATTGAATCTGAATCAGAGCACGGCGAAAGAGTTAATGGACGATGTCTGAACAATTGGCTTAGAAGCGGGAAAACTTTAAAATTAGTGTTTTCCCTGAGGAAAGAGATAGAAGCGTTCTTGGTGTCAATAGGCGCAACAACGGTCCATTTCACAGACAAGCAATGGCTGTGTGACTTTGGCTTCTTGGTGGATATTATGGACCACCTTCGAGAACTCAGTGAACTATTGGGAGTCAGTAAAGTCTTTGCTGCTGCTGCCTTTGACCATATCTGTACCTTTGAAGTGAAGCTGAATTTGCTGCAGAGACATATGGAGGAAAGAAATCTAACACACTTTGCTGCCTTCAGAGAAGTTGTTGATGAGCTTAAACAGCATTTTAAAGACGATCAAAAAATATTTGATCCTGATAGGTATCAGGTGGTGATCTGTCGCCTACAGAAAGAATTTGACAAACATTTCAAGGACCTCAGGTTCATCAAAAAGGACTTAGAACTTTTTGCAAATCCTTTTAACTTTAAACCTGAATATGCACCTATTTCAGTAAGAGTGGAGCTAACAAAACTTCAGGCGAATACTAACCTCTGGAATGAATATAGAGTCAAAGACTTGGGGCAGTTCTATGCTGGGCTGTCTGCTGAATCTTACCCAATTCTCAAAGGGGTTGCCTGTAAAGTGGCATCCTTGTTCGATAGTAACGAAATCTGCGAAAAGGCTTTCTCATATTTGACTCGAAACCAGCACACTTTGAGCCAGCCATTGACAGATGAGCACCTCCAAGCCCTGTTTAGGATTGCCACAACTGAAATAGAGCCGCATTGGGATGACCTTGTGAGAGGAAGAAATGAATCCAATCCGTAAGCCTTGGTAGTACAACATTGAGACACTCAAAGAGAATCTCATTCTAGAAGCAAACATTTTTCCGATTTTTCAAATTAACTAATTTGGATTGTGTCAGAGCACCAAGTTTATTCATCCAAATTGATCACGATTCAGATTCTTCTGACAGATGTATTTTTCATCTCAAGAGGCGGTATGGGACTGAGACATGCAAACACCTTTTTTAAAATTTAATTTAAGACAGAGTCAGTGTCTTGATTTTATGATAATAATTGTTTTTAAAGAAGTTCAGTACTGATAATGTGAGTTGAATTAGAATTCCGTTTTTCAGATGTTTTAAAGAAATTTTAGGTTTTATTTTAACAAAGTGTTAAAATTCTGATGCATATGGTCTGAAGTTACCCACTCCTAAAATGTCTGTTCGAGCCAGTTTGCAGAAACTCACATAGCCAGTTCAGAAGTTTCTGAGAAGGAGAACATACATACAGTGGAGGTATTTTGTCTGTCAAAATATTTGAGACTATTTTTTTTAAGCAGTTTTCTGAGTCTGAAGTCAATACTGACAGATTTCCTCCTTTCACCACCACCCCCCAACCTGCCCTAGTGATAATATTACTAGTAAAAGAAAATAACCGTACAAAATTTTAGTCAGAGGAGTAAGGATTATTTTTAAATTGGTGGTTTAGGAGGCTTCCTGCATTTTGGAGGTGAGACTATCCAGTTATTGGGGGTCTCCCCTGAATTTTTCATAGTTGGGGGCTGTCTTATCAGCTTGCCTATTAAAGGACGACGGTAAGTATAGAATCTTAATGGTTTCGTGTTAGTAATTCTTTATACTCCTCCAGAAGTTTAGTCCTGTCAAAAAAGGATGACAGAGTAAGATTATTGCCCTCCAGGATCAGGAGGTGTGAGATAGTTTAGTTTATTATGCATGGGCGTTAACTGCTTTATAAAGAAATCCTGTTTAAAGGAATCCCTTTATTTTAAAGTGATACAACATCAGATTGTGTTAGCTGCTGGAAGTGGATTTATTACAGAATTTAAAACTGCCCACACATTCTGTATTTAAGATAGTGCACAAGTAGAAATATTTAACTCAAGAAGCAGCTTTATTAACAGATTGTAGCAATTGCGTATTTCTAGTGAGACATCTGCTTTGTGTGAAAACAGTACTTTTCAAACTGACGCCAACCATGAAAAGAAAATCTTACAGTGAAGCCAAATCTATAAAATGATCTTAAAGCAGGACCCAACTTAGAGGTCCTCTCAAGTACAATTTGCAGACTTGTGCCGAAGTCCTGTCTTAACATTGTAACACCTTGTTCTTGGTCAGTAATCCAGCAAATTCATGGAACCAGGATACAACCACCAATTATAAGGAACTGATGGCTGAGCAATCAAAATAGGTGCCCTGAGAGCTCAGGAACCAAAGTGGTGTCAGTGGTTCTCAACCAGAAGCAGTAACCCCTCTTTCCAGAGGTTGTTGGAAAACATAGGGTACTTTTTTGGTTGTTAAACTTACCTGTGGGTGGGGGGATGGATTCTGATGCCCTTTAAGCAGGAAGGACATGTTCCCCCTACTCACCCCCCCAACCCCCTGCAGTGCATAGGCCAGCCAGGCACAATGGAGAATTAGCCTTCCCAAAGTGCCAGTAGATCCCCGTTGTAGGTTATTTTATTCTGAGGGACAGGGCAAATTACCGGTAGAAGCAGAATGAGAAAGGCAAGTCGGGCAAACTGACATTACTCCATAGGGTAGACTCATTCCAACGTTCCAGGTTTGCCTGGTAAGATGAGGTAAAGGCCTTGATAGATTGTGATAGCTCACAATAGCATTTTAAGTCAGTAGCTTCTATTGAACCAGACTAAAGGGCTCTCCTCTGTTAAACGGAATTAGAGCAGAAAAACAAGTATTAACAAGCTAGTAATCGAGAAGGGTCAAGTTGAGATTTTCAGTGAACAGGGAGTAAGCTTAAGTATCTGGAAAAACAACAATGAAAAAACCAACCTCCTCCTCACGCCCCCAAGCCAACATCTACCGGTAATTTGCCAGTAGTTTGGAGTCTTCTCTTTCATGGCAAGTGCTTTATTGAAAGAATGTTTGAAGGAACTGATTCTGCTTTCCTACCCTAATTCCTAAAATGCTGAAGTCTTGTACATTTTGTGAAGTTCCACTATATATTTTGCTTAAGGTAATAAAACTAGTTTGCATCACGTAGTCAGTTGGGAGATAATAAGCAAAGGGTTTAAAACAGACCCTAAATAATAGAGAATCTGCTATGAACTAGTCTTGTTTGTAAAAAAGAAAAATGTGTGTATATTACTGTTTTCTGTATTCAGTAATTCTGTAACTGCATGGTAGTCTTAAATTTTTTTTTTTTAACAAAATAGTTGTTACCGGTCTTGTATCAGTGAATATAGTTAAAATAAGTACTATTTTTTAAAAGCCCTATGTCCCTATATCTCCCATTCCTACTAGTTTTCTTAAAAGATTTGTCTGTATTCCCAGTCTCTCAGTGCCAGTCTAGCTGCTCTACGCAGCTAGTTCCTTGTCAGCATTCTTACCCTCTTTGACACCACTGACTACTCTTCCCTGAAGTCCTTGTTTATGTTGGCTTCAGGGGTAGATGTTAACTGCAGGTGCGCTATCTCAGTCGGCTTCGTAGGTGCATCCCTCTCCCTTACATGTTTGTGTTCTTGTGATTTGAAAATTTTGTTGTAGAGCTACTTTCTACATCATCTTAGCTGCTCTCATCCCTGTCCCTGGCTTCAATTACCACCTATATGCAAATGACTGCCAAATTCATATCCTTTCTAGGCCTTTCCTAATTCGTCTAATTGCTAACTTAAGTCACTCTGCTGTCTCGTGGACACCACAGCACGTCTTTGATCTTGCCCCCAAACCTCTTCTGTTCCCCTTTCAGTAGATGGCTCTACTGCTGCCAGTTGCCAATCTAGCCCAAGCCAAAAACTGATCCATCCATGACCATCACGTCCGCTCACGAAAACCTTTGTGTTCGGTCTACTGTCTCAAGTTTTTCTCAGTTTCCAGTGCTACCATCCTAATCCAGGCCATCAGCCTATCCAAATTATAGCAGCCACATCCTCGTTAGTCTCTTTGTCTCTGCTTTTGAACATTTTTTATGCTGCAGCCAGATGGTTCCAAAAGACATACCTGGTCATCGCTCTACACTGCTTTCACCATAACATAAGATACAATTCCTGTTCATCTTTGAGGTCTCGGTTTAAATACTGCTTCCTCTAGGATGCCTCCACTGATATGCTCTAAACTAGTTGCCCACACTGTGCACTCTCTATAAATACCCTTTTCTTTTCCCAGCCATCTACTTGGCGCATTTTGTTGCTACTTCTTACTGATCACTGCTAGACTGTAAGCTTTACCAGGGCAGGGGCTGTGCCTTGCTAGCTGTTCTGTCTCTAGTGCTTAGCACAGTGCCTGGCATTCCAATAAATGTTTGGATGAATAAATATGTATGTAGTGTTTTGTGATCTTTGAAGCCCTTTCGTAGTCTCATTTGACTGTCACCAAGATCTTCCTGCCTTAGCCTGCTTGTTGGGTAATTGTTATTCACATATTATGAATTAAGAAATGAAACTTAAGTTTTTTTGTGACTAGGGAATTATATTCCCAGAATTTAGCTCAGTGCTTGGCATGTGGCTCAAATATTTATGTGAATGTTATTGTGGAAACAAACTTAGATTGCAATTTGCCCTAGTAAATATAAGTAGTAAAGCCAGGATTCAAATCCAGGTATACTTTCATAAATCTATGGAATATTAAGTCTTTATCTCCTTTATTTAGAAGTCTTAGTTTCTTTTCTTTTTTTCTTTCTTTTTCTTCCCCCCCCCTCCTAATTTCCAAAGGTAGACTCCCAAAGAAACCTAGATGAAAAAGAGTAGATAACTATTTAGGGGACTAAAACAATACTTCGGTAATTAAAAAGTTACACTTGGTATTGGAAAAAGATTATGTCATTTAAAATACTCATTTTTCTTTTGTAGACTATCCTAGAGGAAAATCGCATGCTATTTACTTGCTACTTTTCTTTACAGATGATTTCTGGCTCTTCTGGGAATTAAAAGTAAGTAAATTTAATGAAATAGTAGAGGAATGAACTCTCTTCCTGGTCCCTAGATACTCAGTTCTCTTGCTTTCTTGCCTACACAATGTCCTTATCACTTCTCTAAAGGAAGATGAACCAAAAATGACATGCAGTCAAGGTCTACTTCTTAGATGTGCTCTATTTCTTTACTTGCTTCACAGGCCTCCGAACTTAATTTCTGGGTAACCAGGACTTTTGGGATTCATGGAACTATACCCACAATCTTTTTCCTTGAGCTATTTTGTCCAATTTGAGGGATTAGCCAGTGTTATACTAAGTTGGACTTTAGTCTGAGGCACATTAATTCATCTAGAAATCTTAACAGTAGGTGTGCTAGTCATCCAGTGATCCTTGCTGCAAAACTGAGTTTTGATGGGTTTCTTTAATCCTCTGGATTAAAGAATTTCTCATTTTTATCATTTCCTAATTGAGAAGTGGCCTCATCCTATCCAATTAGTACTCGAATCTGTGAACTCTACCCCCTTACATTTCTGCTTGCAAGTTGATGAATTCTGAGGTCATCTCTTTCATACATTTTGTCAAATGCAGCCAACAGAAGCCATAAGACATTTTTACTTCTTCCCCCGCCCCCACCTTTATAGTGAAGGATAGATTCTGTGCCTTTCAGGCGTTCCGAAGACATAGTTTCATCACTCTATAATATGAGTTGCTCCCATATGTTATTTCCTCCATCCTCCAATGGCAATCTCCTGAATGCCTACCGGCTAAGCTGGTATGTGATGTGTTGAGGTTTTTAAAATGGAGCCAATTTCTGTGTCAGGATAGGTGAGGTTGTCATACAGTAACAACAGCAAATCTCAATGCCTCGGGAACTCTTCTCTTGCAACTTGGCTAGGGACTTTGCTCGAGGTCAGGGGTCAACAAACTAGTCCACAGGCGAAATCCATCCCACTGCCTATTTCGGTAAATAAAGTTTTATTGGAAGGTAGCCTTGCTCTGTCTACGGCTGCTTTTGCTCTATAATGGCAGAATTGAATAGCTCTGACAAAGAGTGTGTACAACGCACAGTCTAAAATATTTGCCATGTGACCCCACAGAAAATGCTCACTGACCCCTGCTTGAAGTTGTTCTCTGGGACTCAGGTTAACCAGATACCATGAACTGTGTGGCTGCTCATTTTGGGAAATGAAAAAAAAAAAAAAATGCAGCAAATCACATAAAGGCCTGTAAAGCACTCTCACTGCCCGAAACAAATCCCATGGCCACCAAAGTTCCAGGAAGACTAATCCTTCCATGTGCCTCAGAAGAAAACCAGAAATTTTGGAAGACGACACCAGATTAACACATCGTTATATCTCTTCATTTATCTAATTTCTTTAAAAATATTTTTATTGACGTAAACATACTCTGTAAAGTGTGTAAATATTAAATGTATGCCTCAGTGGACTTTTATATACACCCTTGAACCCATCACCCAGATCAAGATTGTGAACATTTCTAGCACCCCAGCAGATGCCTTCATGTCCCCCCTGCACAGAGATTGACTATTCTGACCTTTATCACCAGAGTTTACTTTTGTCCTTTTAGAGCTTCACGTAAATGTGATAATTATATGTGCTCTCGAGTCTCTTGTTCAGTACTTTGTGACTCATCCGCGTTGCATGTAGCCGCGTTTTTTACGTCTGTGCAGTATTCCATTGTATGACCGTGCTGCAATTTATAAATCCATTCTACTGTTGATGAAAATTTTGGTTGTTTCCAGTTTGTGGTTACTATGAATAAAGTTGCTCTAAACACTTCTGTATCTGTCTTTCAGTGAACATGTGTACCCATTTCTCTTGGTACCCTCTGGTATATACCTAGCCTCCATGCTTTTCTGTAATTACCCATACAGCAACCAGGGTGATCTCTGTTGTAAAAATGTAAATCGCACTATGCCAGTCCTCTGCTCTAAATCCTCCAGTGGCTTAGTATTATTAGAATAAAACCCAACATCTTTATTGTGGTCTATAAAGCCCTGCATTATCTATACCCCTACATAACCCTTTTTCTTCCTACCCTGTCTTCTACTATCTCTCAGTCCCTTTCCCTATCCCTAGTCACTGTGTGCTGGAGCCTGCTGGCGCATTGGGAAATCTAAATGATTTGACCCCATCCTTAAAATGGTTGTTATCTATGTAGATAATTTTAACATGCCATAACACTGGTTTGTGTTAAATCAATTACTGTAGGGAGTAAGAGGCAAATTTGCCCTATGATTAGTGTAAAAGAATTGACAGAAAAGTAAAGCAAATTGTAATCCCTGGAAGGGATTTAGAGAATAAGATGAAAATATAAAAGCTCCCTGATAAATTCAAGAAATGTGTAAAGTCTTGCATTTTAGTTCTGTTGGTTATGAATTAGAGTTCAACTTGACTACTCCTACAACTTACTATTTGCTATTACATGTTCACTTCCTTGAGGGATACAGGAGGGAGCTGGTGGGGGTGGAGGGTGAGATGATGTTGGAATAAAGTGGTGCCGATATTAAGTATGTTCCAAAATAGTACCCTCATGACAAAGGACCTCCTTAAACAGTGTTCATTATTGATACTGATTATTGTAAAAGAGCTGAATTTGACTTAAGTTTTTTCCACATTTTTTTTTACTTCATTGGTATATAATTGAGGTACGATAAGCTGCATGGTTTAAAGATCCATGCATGAAACTTACCACGATTGAGATAAATGAGCACATTTCATCATCCCATAAAGGTTGTCGTTTGGTTTTGACCAGTGGGAAGGGAAATTACTTCAATTTAAGTGGGGGTGGGGAAAAGAGACTTTATTAAAAGAATATGATTTTCTCCTGGAGCCACTGTTTTTTACTTCCCTCTCTGAACTTTTTTTTTTTTTTTTTTTTTTTTTTTTTAATTTGAGGGACAGAGTGAGCATAAGGGAGAGCAGCAGAGAGAAGCAGGCTCCGGCTGAGCAGAGAGCCCACTGCTGGGCCAGATCCCAGGACACGGGATCCTGATCTGAGCTGAATGCCAAACTTCAAACTGACTGAGCCATCCAGGCGCCCCTCTCTGAACTGTCTTACACCAGTTTTGCCGGCCAGCCTTTGCACATTTCCCTGGCCGTCTATCACTATCCCACTCCAGCACCACTGACCATAGACCCATTCCCTGGTGTCTATCATTATCCCACTCCAGCACCACTGACCATAGACCCAGTCTCCTAATACGTCAATTCTCCATTCTTGGGCAGGACCTGTGACAGTGCAGGCTGGTGATGTCTTCCTCAAGGCCAGGTGTGCATACTTGTAGTGAAATGAGTGATGGCTGTGAAGGGAAGGGTCCCGTAATGTATTTGGTGGGGCTTTCTGGTTGTAAGAAACCAACTTGTGCTAGCTTACTGGGAAACGAGAATGATTAGAGAAATAAATGAATATCGCATGGAAACCAAGGAGGGGAATCAGATTCAGCGGTCATTCGACAATCACACAATGAAAGCCTACTAGTGGCAGGTGCTGGTCTGGGTACTAGAGACTCAGATTCCTAAGCCAAATAAATTTCCTACATTCGTGGGTCTTGTCTGTGCCCTCCTTGCACACCTGCTTCATTGTCTCTGAACACCAGCTTCCACTGCATGTGTGCGTGTGTATACATTTTTATAATGGGGGAATATGGTTGTTGTGATTGCAGAGATGTTTTTCTCTAAAGAAGGGCTCAGAACCTGGAAATCTAGAATTCTTTGGGATATTGTTATATTAGATATACAATAAGGATTACTAAAATTTCCATATTTTGATGTGTATTCTGAAACAGTTTATATTCTGAAACGTATATAGTACTTGTTTTTAGAGGGTATGAGAAAATCTGAAAAGAATGGGACTGGTGCCACTTCAGTAGTTTTTTTAAAAAATCTTTTTTTTTTTAATTAATAAGCAGTGCATGAGGTTGGTTTTTTAAAAGATTTTATTTATTTATTTGACAGAGAGGTCACAAGTAGGCAGAGAGGCAGGCAGAGAAAGGGGGGAAGCAGGCTCCCCGCTGAGCAGAGAGCCCGATGTGGGACTCATCCCAGGACCCTGAGATCATGATCTGAGCCGAAAGGCAGAGGCTTAACCCTCTGAGCCACCCAGGTGCCCTAAAAAAAAATCTTTATTTAAATTCAGTTAACACATAGTGTATTATTAATTCTAGGGGTAGAATTTAGTGATTCATCAGATGCATATTACATCAAGTGCCCCCCTTAATGCTCATCACCCAGTTACCCCATCCCCCCACCCACCTCCCCTCCAGGAACCCTCAGTTTGTTTCCTAGAGTTCAGTATCTCTT
>PITA01010288.1:0-72746 GCA_004023965.1 Spilogale gracilis
CCATCCTTGCTTATGTAATTGCAGCATTCCTGCAGTTCACCCTGTTCCATCCTGGAGGTTCAGCAGCATGAGGGATTGAGAAAATTAGATACGGCACAGCATCAAGCTGCTGACCTTCAGAGTATAAAATAAGGCCCATCTTTTAAAGGTGGTTTTCTCGATGAGGTTATTCTGCAGGACTGTATTTCTAACAGGTTATGTTTCATGCTGATCATGTACCTTCTTAAAATATTTTTTTGTATTTATAGAAAAATAATGATTTAAATTTTAAATATGCCTGTACTGTGCACAATATTATGAATAAATTCACTTCATTGAGACTTTGTCAAAAGGGGACAATTTTTTCACCTTTAGGTAAACCTCTCATCTTCAAACCAGAATTAAATATCATTTTAATAAAATCTGATAAATATGAATGAAAATTCATAGAATCTTAATAAGTTAAAAAAAAAGACTAAATTTCCCAAATAGTTTAATGTGGCTGACTGATGGATTGTCAAAGTAACCAAAATTCAAAAGGGAAATTGAATTACTTTTCAGTTACATAAAATCCACATTATGTTTTCCTTACTTGTTTTCCTTGGAAACAAAGTCATTCACAGAAAAGTTGCAAATATAAGGTAAAGAACCTTTTCCTCCTCTAAACCACTTACTTACACAATGCTTAATAACCTGAGAATAATCTAGTAAGTCAACAAATATTAATTATTTCATCCCTTCTCAACTGCCTCCTTATCTTCCCTGGAAACTCCCAATCAAATGTGTGAAAATGAAGAGAAAAAGAATTGTGACAGTATATAACAGAACATACAGATTGGCTGAGTAGCTCTTTATTTCATCGGTTAGGCTTTTCCAAGGCCTTTTTTCCAGGAACTTCTAGTATCTAAACAAACAAACAAACAAACAAACAAATAAAAGATAAGAAACCACACAAAGTTGCAAAAACAGGGAGACCTACCGGTGAGGAACGAGTTTCAAAATAAGCAAAATTCCCTTCATTCCTATGTCACAGATTTCTTCCCTTCTGTCTTTAAACATGGGTTTCTCCTAAAAGAGTAGGAAGGAAAAAAGAGAGGGAGGAAAGTATTTCATAGCTCAGATGTGGCTACACACTGTCCTTCTGCCTCCCTTCCTGTCTCTGTCTAATTCCTCCATGGAATGTTTTACCTCCCATCAGCTCAGTCTGTACTGCGCTGCTCTGGCTTTGACCTTGTCTCTCCACTGACATCACATTATAAAAAGTCCCTGAGGATTTCTGAATCAAAACTGCTCTCTCAATCCCCCATTGCCTTAAAACGTCTCTAGAGACCCTAATCTCTACTGATGTTCCTTCTTTCATCTGCTCCCCTCTTCACACTCCATGACACTGAAATATCCTGTTCTTCCTCTACTTCTTTGACCCAACATCCACTCTTATAAGGTATTTTGTTTCCTACTTGTCTCAGTATGTTCCTCTTCCCCTCCACCCCTCGTCCTCACTCAACATTCACTAGGCTTTAACTACATTTTTTCTTTTTTTTTTTTTTTAAAGATTTTATTTATTTGACAGAGAGAAACACAGCCAGAGAGGGAACACAAGCAGGGGGAGTGAGAGAGGGAGAAGCAGGCTTCCCGTGAAGCAGGGAGCCCGATGTGGGACTCGATCCTGGGTCTCCGGGATCATGACCTGAGCTGAAGGCAGTCGCTTAACCAACTGAGCCACCCAGGCGCCCCAACTACATTTTTTCAACTTAGAGTCAAATCCATACTCGTACATCAAACCCCCTCCACTTTCGACCAATTAACTTTCATTTCACAATCAATTCCTCAGCTTGGATATATCTGATTCACATTCCCGCAGTTACCATAACTTCCTTCCTTCCTTCCCTGGACTCCACTTCAGGCAGTTCGACGTCGGACTTAGCCTGGGTAACAACTACTAAGTTCCAGCCAAGTGCTGCCCATTGCTGGTGGATATTCCACTTTTTTGTCAAAAGAAAACCAAAAATTGAATCGATACCAGAAATGTAGATTTTAGTAAATCTTCTGATATTTAAATACTGAGAACTACTTAAATAAACAAAAACTCAACAGCTGGCTCAAACAAAACCCACCTGCAGGCTTAGAGGCAGACTGTGACTTGGAGCCTAAGAGTTGAAGGCAAATCCTTTTGCCTCCTATTCCAAGACTTCTGAAACTACCATCCTGAAACTACCATCTGAAATTGAGTACAGTAGAGGCCCCCCTTATCTGTGGTTTCACTCTGCTGTTTCAGCTACCTGGGGTCAAATTCAGGGCTAACATTTTAGCACATGCATTTCACTTGATCTTATCCCGTGGGTATTTTATCATCTTATACTACCACAAGAAGAAGAAAGGTGAGTTACAGTACGATAAGATATTCTGAGAGAAAGAGACCACGTTTATATAATGTTTATTATAGTATATTATAATTGTTCTATTTCATTAGTTGCTGTTAATCTCTTACTGTGCCTAGTTTATAAATTAAATTTTATGATATATATATATATATATATGTGCATAAACCATATATGAGGGTTCAGTACTATCTATGGTTTCAGGCATCAGCTGGGTCTTAGAATGTATCCCCCATGGGTAAGAGGGCGTACTGTACCAGTAACTCAAAATAACTTCTATAAGCCAACTGCTCTCCCTTACACAAGCACACTTGATTCTTTTTAACCTCTATGCCTTTGTCCTGCTTGCTCCCCACACAAAAATGCTTTTCTTCTGAAGTCCTATTTTAAGATCCAGTTCAAATGCTACCATATCTCTGAAAACCTCCTGGATCACGTTAGTTTATGGGAATATCTTTCCCATATTCCAAAGGCATTAATACCCAGTATTGTGTGTCAGGCATAGCCCCAAGCATTTTACAAGTCCTTCCCTACCCCCCATATAATCCTAAAAAATTGATACTATCATCATTCTTATTTTACAAATAAGGATAGTGAAGCTTGCCCATGGCCAGTGGCAGAGCTGGAGTTGAAACATATACCTGTCTTTTTCAAGCTCAGAAAGAAAAGTAGGAAATTCATATTGTGGTCATCCATTATGTGACATGTTATGTACCAGGAAAAAAATCTAAAATTCTGTAACATGACTCATAAGACCATTTACCATATGGCTCTCTTCTTCCATTTCTTTAGAATTTCCTTGTCATTTTTTAGGCACCAGCCATATTAGCTTTCTATCAGTTCCTACAATCTACCGAGCTACTTCATACCTCATGGCCTTTGCATATGCTATACTCTTCGCCTGGAATATTCCTCCACACCTTTCATGTATAATCTCTACTCATTGGGATCTCGGTATAAACATCATTTCCTCAAGACTCCTTCCATGATCCTTCTAAAGAAGACTATGTTACATAGTTCATAGTATCTATTGCAATTCTAAATAGATAGCTTTGTGATGATTTTTTTAATGTATGTCTCCTCTGCTGTTAAGTGATAAGTTCCTTCACTATCTGTTCCATCATTTTCTTTGCAGTATCCACACAGTAAGTGAATGACTGATGTCTTTAACACTTAAGGACCATTTGAAGATTTAGAAGTATTAAACAACCTTTATCTCACAGCTAGTAAGGAACTGAGATCTTTCATGTTGAAAAACCTACACACTTTTCATTATAGAAATGTTAACCAAGCTGAAATCATTTTCTAGTAATCTGCATTTAGTTAGAATCTTTTCTTTTCAGCTTATAGTGACTGTTATTACATATTAAATTCTAAATCAAATAGTATATGAGACTTATCATAGAATGTTGTTTAAATAAAACTAAGTAAAAATGGGCTGCAATGTTTCCATTGAAAAGAACAGATTGATGACCTAGACAGCAGAGTTGGCCATAATGCATAATGCAAAAGTAGGCGGCCTACTCTTTACTTCAGAGAATGGTAGCTGGATTTCAATTTCAGGCTAGACAAGATGTCTAATTCATGAGTAGAAAGTAACCCAAACATCCATTTTGTTGTCCGGTATTAGAGAAATTGCTTGGAATTCTAATTGCTTTACCTTGACTACAGTTTCCCACTTAAGTTCCTAAAACAGAGACTTTAGTACCCGAAAAGCCGGGTGTCAACAACGTGAATTAACCACCAAACTATGAGAAAAGGTGATTCTGCACAGCTTTCTAGAGCACTTACGTGTAATTGGGAATTATTTCTCAAATATCTCAGAGATTACAGTCCCAGAAATGTATTTTACAGGGCTGTTCACTTCGATGGAAAGTCCTTTCGGTTCATCACGCTCGAAGACTTCTATCCCATGTCCATACTCTTGCATATGTAGACGACTGTTGGCAGTTAGTTCAGGCCACTGTGAAGGCTCGCATGCATCACTATTCATGTGTTGGACCTTTGGATGGGGCACAGATGCCGAGCGGAGTTCACTTTCATGAAGAACAGATTAAGATTATAAGGAAGGCCCCGGAGATCTTGATTCCATGTAAGTCAGCCCCACCTAGGAGAAGAAAGCTGAAGCTACCTCTCCTCAGTTTACTTAAGGATTTGGCAGTCCTCATCTCCATTACTCAGATCCAGGCAATGCAGAAAATAAGCAAGTCTCCTTCACATCAAATATGCTTGCATCCCCTTACCACCTCCCAAAGACATAGAGAAGCAAAAATCATCATATCTACATATTGTTACTTTACTAACAGTTTTTAAACTCGTATGTCAGCTTTGCCCTAGATCCTAGGGATATAAAGACAAAGAGAGGGAGATTCATACTGCCCTTGAATTTAGCTTTATAGAAAATTGTTAACCCATAAACAGTATCTGCTAATACAGTAATGGATTCTATTTGAAATTGAAAATGCTTATTGACAAAGTTTAAGGTTAGATATATGATCTCCTACCTCTATTTCCCTGCCCAACTCTGCTCTGCCAACCAAAATTCTTAGTAAAATCGCATCACACTGCTGAAATAAATACAGACTCAAAGACATATTTATGCACTTTGATCTTTTGGGCTACCATAAAACATATATGGCCATGTGATTCTGAGAGTACAAAAATGAAGAACTCAGATATAGTATTATCAAATGTCAGTAATAAAATGTATTGAATTTTTGAAAATATAAAGACCCTCTGGCAAAAATCATTAAGAACATTTAATGCACATAATTTTAGAAAATTCAGGCAAGTAATTAGAGAGTAAGAAGAAAAAACAAGTTAGAAAGAAAATCTCCAGGTCAAGAATGCATGGGTGGCTCGGTAGGTTAAGCAGCTGGCTGCCTTTGGCTCAAGTCATGATCTCAGGGTCCTAGGATCCAGCCCCGCAAGGGGTCCCTGCTCAGCAGGGGAGTCTGCTTCTCCTTCTCCCTCTGCTCTTCCCCATGACTTGTGCTACTTCTCTCACACACACATAAATGAATAAAATCTTAAAAATAAAAAGAAAAAATCTCCAGTTCTAAAATACCTCTTTGATGGACCTTTGACTTCTACATTCTCTGTACTCACTTGCACCTCTGCCAACCCCAACCAACCCTCTAGAAACCTGTGCTTTTCCTTCCATTGTCACTGCCACTGCCTTATATCTAGCCTTTATTGGTTTTTACTTGGAATATCCCCATGACTTATTTTTTTTTAAGATTTTATTTATTTATTTGACAGAGAAAAACACAGCCAGAGAGGGAACACAAGCAGGGGGAGTGAGAGAGGGAGAAGCAGGCTTCCCGCCGAGCAGGGAGCCCAGTGTGGGGCTCGATCCCTGGTCTCCGGGACCATGACCTGAGCCGAAGGCAGTTGCCCAACAAACTGAGCCACCCAGGCACCCCTCCCCATGACTTCTTAATTAACTTCTCTGCTCATGGTTTTAAGAGGGGGGTGTTCACATTAGATCATTTTCAGTACCATACTTTATGGCAGAATGTAGACACAGAACTTTGAGAATACACTCTTAGGAAAGACCACAATCTTTGTTTTGATCTAAGAAACACAATGAGGATCTTCTGTTCCTGAAATAACTGTGGTCTGAGTGCAAAGATAGTTAGCTACTCTTCCTCCAACATTTATAAAGTCTATTTCATCCACGACATGGTCTTAATTCATTACTCATTTAATCCTCACACTATTTCCAGTTTTATATATGACAACATTGAAGTAGAGCACATAGCCAGTACGTGGGAGACCCAAAACTCAAATCCACTATTCTGGCTCCACAGCCCATGCTCTTCGTCATCATGTCATCGCGACATACACACACACACACACACACACACACACACACACACACACATGTATGTATGAGTACTTACATGTCTATGTGCACTATATTATATCTACATATATATACAGCACACACACACACACATATAAACATATAAAACACATGGTGCTTGGATCACTGTCAGGCATGTCAAAGAGGGTTAGTCAAACACTACTGAAAAAATTAAACCAGAAGAGAAAAGGTGCTCGGATTCTAAAGGGAAAACTATGTAAACTGTTCCAAATAACGAAGAGAGGGCATGAGGACAATACAGAACAGGCTCTGGGTGGCTTGCCTTTCTCCATTTCATCGTGGAGACATTTGTCAAATGCAAAGCTGACTGTCATTCCCTTATCCCATTGCTAGGAATCTGGAAATTTGGGAAACCCCACTGCAGTGTGTCTCAGACTTTTACAGGAAACATCTCTCTCTAAAGGCTGGCAGATGAGAGCAACCACATTCCTATTAGGCCCATGGCTGAACAAGCAGCCACAATTCTGAGTTTTCTTAGACTGTGTACCTCACCCTTACTATTCTGACAACTCAGGCATTTATTCTACGTGTATCCCTGTTTTGTTGTAATGTAAAAATAATGTTTATAGTTGCTTATAACTGCAACTCTACATTTAAAAAAATTATTTCTACCATGATTTCTAGTACCACCTGGCCTATATATGCATAATTTTGGAGGACCTCATGTTGTGGCTTCATATAGACAACAGGGGTATGGATCTAATCCAAGCTGATTCACCAACCCCACTTTCCCCCCTCTCCAGCCAACATAATTATTTGCAACCACAGGAAGTCAAATGTCAGCCTGTTTTCCAACCCCGGGTCTTTAATAATTAGATCGTTGTCCACCTTGAGAAGATATATCCATCCTTCCAAATCCTTAGGTGTGATTTTACTTAAGTGTTTCCTCAATTCTCTTCCTACCTGCAGTTTGTGGATACTTGGCATTACTTCCCTAGTCTATCACACTGTTTCCATTTGTTTCCGTGGCTGTCTCCCATTCTAGACAGAGCTGTCCCTGGAGACAGACTCTTGTTTTAGACCTTGTAACATCCCCAGTGCCAAGCAGAGCCCTGCCATACTGGTAAATCTCTGGGCTATAGGAAACTGGGCTCACGATGAGTAACCCAATCCCTCAAGAGAAGGCAAAAAGAGTTGACTATAAAATTTAAACACAAATCGAAAGCTCTGAGTACATCTCCAGTCTTGAATTTCTTTCCTAATACAATGCCAGGTTCCCCCCGAAAGGGAGGTCGGGCCCGGTGGCCCAAAAGTCGTGAGAGATCTGACTTGGTGAAGGAGTCACTCACCAACTCGTGGAAGGCGGGTATCTGTTCTCCAGCGTTTTGGTCCAGGGCTTGTACCAGCTGATCTGCTCCGCGGCTTTGCCCCAGAACCTCTCGGGGTCAGCCACCGAAGCCGCGAAGTGGGTCTTGTACTCGCCGCCACCGCCTGCCGACGACAGCACTCGGCAGCCACGGCCCCCGAGAGCGCCCCGAGGGCCGGGGGCCACGTACGCCCTGCGCGCGGGGCTGGCTCCCCGGGCGGAAGAGGACCCGGGCAGGGACCCCCCGAGTCCCCCAGCACCGGTGACTTTGCGGCACTGCAACCAAGACGGCTTCATCGCCGCGGGCTGGGGCCCCCCGCAGGCTGCGCTGCACGAGGTCCGGGAGTGCACGCCTCAGACAACAGCTGGGGCGCTCCGGACTTCCAGAAGCCCGCGGGGTGCGGGCGGGAGGCGGAGGCAGTTCCCCAGCGGAGCCGGGGCCCAGGCGTTTGGAAGGCACACTAGAGCTGCCGGGAAAAGCCGACCTGGAGCGTCGGGCGAAGCAACAGGCTGGAGCGGGGACTGAGGGTCTGGGGGTTGAGAAATCCAGCCCCTGCGTGCGTCCCCAGCCCCATGGTTCCCCCACAAAAAGCGGCCTGGAGCTGCAGAACCTCCTCCCTTCGACACGCCAGGGGCCCCGGGGGAGGCCGACGCACGCATCTCGTTTTCAGCAAATGAGTTTTCAAACAAACAAGTTGTGCGCGGCTTTTCTGGCTTCATCAGTGCAGAGCCTGGGGGAGGCGTATCGCTTCTGGGCCTGCGGCGAACACCAATACCCTAGGGTTCCGTGGCAAGGCCCCCAAGTGTTCGTTTCCTTTGTTTTTTAAACTCAGCTCAGTCCCTGGTTACTAAAACCACCCGCAACTCCAGTATAGGGACTGCTCCAGGATTTCCTGACAGCTGAAAGGGTAGGAGGCGTGGAGAAAGGTTGCGCAGAAGTAGGTTGTAGTTCGAGAGAGAGATTGACCCGCCCTTGGGGGAGATAACCCCCTGAGATGCGGATTCCCCTGGTGCTCGGATTCCCCCACAGATTTAAAGGTGGAAAGCAGAATGGACTTGTTGCATTTCTTCCCTTCCAGTTTGCCTCTTTGGAGTTTCTGTGGGTCTTTTCTGTATGGGAAGGTGGAGAGCCAAAAGGAGGAGCTAAGTAAAGATGAGTGAATCAAACAAGAGGAAGAGGAAGCTGGGGAAAATTAAAAGAGAAAGGCAGCATAAATTACTATCTGGGTTTAACATTTTGGAAAATGTGCACTGTTTTTCCTCCACTGTTTTTTCCACCCAAGTGAAAGACAGATGCAATCCTGTTTGCCTTAGCATTTGCGGTTTTAAATGTAAAGATGTGTAGTCCCAATTCTGAGGTGAGAAATGATGGAATGCTCCCGACCCTAGGAAGGATTGTAAACTTGAGAAGTTGTAATCAGGCTACTCTGCAGGAAAAGAATAATATGGAGATAAAGGTTAAACTGGGCAACAAGGCATTTTTTCCTGACACCTGTAGCCTCCTTTATTCCTTCCAAAGGCTTCAGGTCAAAGGATTTCCAGTAGCAAGAGACATTCACTACCACTTGAATTCAGAGATAAAGCCACTTATAGCCCTCTTCTTTCCTCTGCCCAGTTGCTTAATGTTGCTTCCAGGTATTTAAGATCCTGACTCCAAATTATCCTCTATTATATTACAGTGATGCCCACTTCAGGCATTTGTGTAAAAATATGTGAGTACCTACATTGCAAGATGTGGTTATTTTGAAGGAAGGAAGCAGACAGTTGTTGGCACCTACTGTGTATATTCCTGGTGCTCCCCTTTCAAATATGTTATTTTCCCGGGATTGGCAAAGAAGTACTAAGAAGTGGGAACTATAATCCCCATGTTTACAAACAGAGCTTCGAGATAGGTTAAGTTGCTTGAGGTCACACAGCTACCAAGCAAAACAGGATTCAGACCTCACAGATCTCGGTTTGGCAGTCCCAGCCCCTTTAAGTACCTGTGTCCCAATGATAGTGATCAGCACTGCCTCAAGTTAGAGCGCTTGCTCAGGGTCAGTTCACTCTACTCCTGTCCCATACCCCTGCATACTCTGCAAATAGTATCATTTTCTCTGTGTCATGACTTGAATAAAGTAGGAAATCTGACTCTGAAATCCATGGTTTTTGCACCAAGCTCATCATCTTTCTATTTGAAAGAAAGAGATGAGAGAGTAAGAAACAAGGAAGGATGAAAGGAGGGAAAGGAGGGAGTAAGGGAAGAAGGAAAGAAGGTTGATTTTAGACTTTTAATACAATATGACAAATCGAATACCCACATCCATTCCTAGAACCCCGCTGAAAGAGAATCAGAGTGACGGTGATAGTGGTGGTAAAAATCCACAAGGACAAAGAGAATAGGAGAAAAGAAACCAAGTGAAAGAATAGAAAGAAGATGGGTTCATGGTTATATGACTTACATAAGGGTCACTTTGGGGAAAGGGGAGGAGGGTCCTGAATTTAACTTCATTTGGTGGAGAAAAAGGATTTCCTCTTCAGAAACCTGGAATGTGTCAGGATTTTGAGGCCGTTTCCTCTGAAGTTTCAGAATGAAGGTTAAGGCCTCACAAACAAACACATTAATTAAAAGACCATGTGAGATAAAGTTAGACCCCCACTTTGATGGGTGAAACAATTGTTCTGGACCTGGCATTACACTGTCTTATTTTAAGTAATTATTAAAAATAGATTTTGAAAGTGTATTTATTTTTTAAAATTCTTTGGAGTAGATACCTAGTAGTGCCATTGCTGAATCATAGGGTAGCTCTACTTTCAACTTTTTGAGGAACCTCCATACTACTTTCCACAGTGGCTGTACCAGCTTGCATTCCCCCCAACAGTGTAGGAGGGTTCTCCTTTCTCCGTATCCTCCCCAACACCTGTCATTTCCTGACTGGTTAATTTTAGCCATTCTGACTGGTACGAGGTGGTATCTCACTGTGGTTTTGATTTGTATTTCCCTGACGCCGACTGTTGTTGAGCATTTTTTCATGAGGCTATTGGCCATTTAGCTGTCTTCTTAGCAGAAATGTCTACTCATGCCTTCTGCCCATTTCTTGATTGGATTATTTGTTCTTTGGCTGTTGAGTTTGATAAGTTCTTCATAGATTTTGGATACTAGCCCTTTATCTGATATGTCATTTGCAAATATCTTCTCTCATTGTGTTGGTTGTTTTTTGGTTTTATTGACTATTTCCTTTGCTGGGCAAGAGCTTTTGATTTTGATAAAGTCCCAATAGTTCACTTTAACCCTTGCTTCCCTTGCTTTTGGTGATATTTCTAGGAAGAAGTTGCTGCAGCTGAGGTCGAAGAGGTTGCTGACCATGTTCTCCTCAAGGATTTTGGTGGATTCCTTTCTCACATTGAGTTCTTTCATCCATTTTGAGTCTATTTTTGTGTGTAGTATAAGGACATTGTCCAGTTTCATTCCTCTGCACATGGCCGTCTAATTTTCCCAACACCATTTCTTGAAGAGACTGTCTTTTTTCCATTGGACATTCTTTCTTGCTTTGTGAAAGATTAGTTGACTATAGAGTTGAGGGTCCATTTCTGGGCTCTCTGTTCTGTTCCACTGATCTATGTGTCTGTTTTTGTGCCAGTATCATGCTGTCTTGATTATAGCTTTGTAATAGAGCATGAAATCTGGAGTTGTGATGCCACCAACCTTGATTTTCTTTTTTAACATTCCTTGGACTATTCAGGGTGTTTTCTGGTTCCATTTCTTTGAAAAAAGCTGATGGTATTTTGATAAGGATTGCATTAAATGTGTAGATTGCTTTAGGTGGCAGAGACATTTTCACAATATTTGTTCTTCCAATCCATAAGCGTGGAATGTTTTTCCATTTCATTGTGCTTCCTCAATTACTTTCATGAGTACTCTATAGTTTTCTGAGTACAGATTCTTTACCTCTTTGGTTAGATTTATTCTTAGGTATCTTATGGTTTTGGGTGTAATTGTAAATGGGATCGAATCATTGGTTTCTCTTTCTTCTGTCTTGGTGTATAAAAATGCAAGTGATTTCTGTGCATTGATTTGCTATTCTGCCACTTTACTGAATTCCTGTATGAGTTCTAACATTTTGAAGTGGAATCTTCTGGGCTTTCCACATAAAATATCATATCATCTGCAAAGAGTGAGAGCTGAACTTCTTTGCCAGTTTGGATGCCTTTTATTTCTTTTTGTTGTCTGATTGCTGAGGTTAGGACTTTTAGTACTATGTTGAATAGCAGTGGTGATAGTAGACATCCCTGGTGTGTTTCTGACCTTAGCAGAAAAGCTCTCAGTTTTTCCCCATTGAGAATGATATTTGCTGTGGGTTTTCCATAGATAAAGTTTATGATATTGAAGTATGTACCCTCTATCCCTACACTGTGAAGAGTTTTGATCAAGAAAGGATGCTGTACTTTGTCAATGCTTTTTCAGCATCTATTGAGAGTATCATGTGATTTTTGTTCTTTCTTTTCTTAATGTATTGTATCGCATTGATTGATTTGCAAATGTTGAACCAACCTTGCAGTCCAGGAAGAAATCCTACTTGGTCATGGTGAATAATCCTTTTAATGTACTGTTGGATCCTATTGGTTAGTATTTTCATGAGAATTCTTGCATTCATGTTCATCAGAGATATGAGTCTGTAATTCTCCTCTTTGATGGGGTTGTCTGATTTGAAGATCAAGGTCATGCTGGCCTCATAAAATGAGTTTGGAAGTTTTCCTTCCATTTCTATTTTTTGAAATAGTTTCAGGAGAAAAGGTATTAATTCTTTTTTAAACGTTTGATAGAATTCCCCTGGGAAGCTGTTTGGCCCTGGGCTCTTGTTTGTTGGGAGATTTTTGATTACTGCTTCAATCTCCCTATGGTATGGGCCTGTTCAGGTTTGCTATTTCTTCCTGGTTCAGTTGTGGTAGTTTATATGTCTCTAGGAATGCATCCATTTTTTCCAGATTATCAGATTTGCTGGCATATAGTTGCTCATAATATGTTCTTGTAATTGTTAATATTTCTTTGGTGCTGGTTGTGATGTCTCCTCTTTTGGTACCAGCTGAGAAATGATTTGTGACCCAGGATGTGGTCTATTCTGGAGAATGTTCCATGTGCACTAGAGAAGAATGTGTATTCTGTTGCTTTGGGATGGAATGTACTGAATATATCTGTGCTCATCTGGCCCAGTGTGTCATTTAAAGCTCTATTTCCTTGTTGATCTTTTGCTTAGATGATCTGTCCATTTTAGTGAGGGGGTGTTAAGGCCCCCTACTATTATTGTATTATTGTGGATGTGTTTCTCTGATTTTGTTATTAATTGGTTTATGTAATTGGTAGCTCCTATGTTGGGCCATAGATATTTAGAATTGTTAGATCTTCCTGTTGGACAGACCCTTTAAGTATGATATAGTGTCCTTCCTCATTTCTTATTATAGTGTTTGGCTTAAAATCTAATTTGTCTGATATAAGGATTACCACTGTGGCTTTCTTTTCATGTCCATTAGCATGGTGAATGGTTTTCTACCCCCTCACTTTCAATCTGGAGGTGTCTTTGGGTCTACAATGAGTTTCTTGTAACAACATATTGATGTGCCTTGTTTTTTTTTTCTATTCTGATACCCTGTTTTGATTGGGGCATTTAGTCCATTTACATCCAGGGTAACTATTGAAAGGTATTGATTTAGTGCCATTATGTTTCCTGTAAGGTGGATGTTACTGTATATTGTCTCTGTTCCTTTCTGGTCTATGTTGCTTTTAGGCCCTTTCTGGTACTATGTTACTTAAGGAACCCCTTTAGATATTTCCTGTAGGACAGGTTTGGTGTTTGCAAATTCTTTTAGCTTTTGTTTGTCCTGGAAGTTTTTTTTTTCTCCTTCTATTTCAATGACAGCCTAGCTGGATATAGTATTCTTGGCTGCATATTTCTCTTGTTTAGTGCTCTGAATACTTCATGCCAGTCCTTTCTGGCCTGTCAGGTCTCTGTGGATAGATCTGCTGCTAATCTAATATTTCTAACATTGTAGGTTACAGACCTCTTGTCCCAAGCTGCTTTCAGGATTTTCTCTTTGTCTCTGAGACTTCTAAGTTTTACTATTAGATGATAGGGTGTTGACCTATTTTTATTAATTTTGAGGGGGGTTCTCCATGCCTCCTAGATTTTGGTGCCTATTTTCTTCCCCAAATTGGGGAAGTATTCTGCTATAATCTGCTCCAATATACCTTCTGCCTTTCTCTTTCTTCTTCTTCTGGGATCCCAATTTTTCTGATATTGTTTCATATTATGATATCACTTATCTCTCGAATTCTCCCCTCATGATCCAGTATTCATCTCTCTTTTTCTCATCTTCTTTATTCTCCATCATTTGGTCTTCTAGATTACTAATTCTCTCTTCTACCTCATTTATTCTATTAGTAAGAGACTCCATTTTTTGTTTCACCTCACTAATAGCTTTTTTGATTTCAACTTGATTAGATTTTAGTTGTTTTATTTCTCTAGAAAGGGATTTTATTTCTCAGAAAGGGATTCTCTAGAATCTTCCATGCTTTCTTCAAGCCCAGCTAGCATTTTTATTATAGTCATTCTGAACTCTAGTTCTAACATCTTACCTATGTCTGTATTGATTAGGTCCCTAGCAGGGTACAAGAGGTACTGCCTCTTGTTCTTTTTCTTGAAGTGAGTTTTTCTGTCTTGTCATTTTGTTCAGAGAAGAATGGATGAATGAGAGAACAAAATGCTAAAAGAGTAACAATGACCCCAGAAAAAACACACTAACCAAATCAGAAGAGACCTGAAACTGGAGGAAAAAGAAAGGGAAAAAAATTAGGCTGGTGAAGAGAACAGAGTCACACACTTGATTTTAGGTGTATTTTGGTCTGTTAGAAGAAATTGTCTCTCAAAAGTTTAACAAAAGAAAAACATATATATATATATAAAAAAATAAGGGTAAACATGACGAAGGGATGAATATGACTGTAAAGATGAAAATTAAAAAAGAATCTAAAAAAATGAATTGATAAGATAAGAAGTTGGTTGAAATAAGAAAAAAAAAAGAGAATGTGATCATGCTGGCGACTAGAACAAAGCCATATGCTAGATTTAGGGTATATTTTGATCTGTTAGAAGAAACTATATATTAAAATTTTAAAGAAAGAAAAACTCATATGTATACAACAAATAGGGTTAAATACAATGAAGGGATAGAATATGACTATAATGATGAAAATTGAAAAAGATTTTTAAAAAGGTATTAATAAACTAAAATAGTTTAAAAAGGTAAAACAGGAAAGAGGAAAAATTTAAAAAATAGAATAAAAGATTTTTTAAAGATTTTATTTATTTATTTGACACAGAGAGAGATCACAAGTAGGCAGAGAGGCAGGCAGAGAGAGAGGAGGGAGCAGGCTCCCCACCAAGCAGAGAGCCTGATGCAGGCCTTGATCCCAGGACCCTGAGATCATGACCTGAGCCAAAGGTAGAGGCCTCAACCCACTGAGCCACCCCAGTGCCCAAAAACATTTTTTTAACTTTAACTTTGAAAGACTAAAGAATCATGGGAAAAAAGAATCATGGGGACTATATTCTCCTAGCTCTGAAGTTTTGTAGCTTTCATTGATTTGTGAATTTGGTCTTGGCTGGATGTTCTTACTGATCTTCTGGGGGAGGGACCTCTTGCAGTGATTCTCAAATGTCTTTTTTCTTTTTTTTTAATTTTTTTTAATTTTTTTTTATTGTTACTAAAATTTTTTTTTCCAGTGTTCCAAGATTCATTCCCCATTCCCCACACCCAGTCCTCCACGCTTTAGGTGTCCCCAGTACCCACCACCAGGCTCTCCCATCCCTCCACCCCCCTCCCTCCAAGTCCCTCAGTTTGTTTCTGTGTCCAAAGTCTCTGTTGTTTCGTTTCCCTCCCTAGATTACCCTATTTCCCATTTACTTTCCTTCAAATGTCTTTACCCGAGGCAGAATCGCACCACCTTTGCCAGGAGCCAGGCTAAGCAATCTGCTCGGGTTTTCTCTCAGTAGCTTTTGTTCGCTTAATGCTTTCCATACAGCTCTGGAGGATGGGAATGAAGATGGCAGGCTCCCAGTCTCCAGTCCAGGGGAGCTGAGAGTTTGGGGTCCCACAGTGTGGTCTTTCTGTAGCCCCGAGGGACCTGAGACCACACTGTCTCAATGATGGCTCCACCCTCACTTAGCCTCCAGAGCAACATCCCTCAGAGAAGCAGATTTTAAGTTCCGATTTTTGTGCTCTGTGGCTCTACTGCTTGCCAGGAGCCATTCCCTCCCCCTGAGGTCTGTCTTCCAGTATGCTGTGTCGGATTCACTTCTCCACACTTCCTACCTTCATACCTTCCAGTAAGTGGTCGCTTTTCTGTTGATAGAATTGTTGCTATTCTCTTCGATTTCTGTTGCGTTTGTAGGTGTTCTTACAAGTTTGATAATTATTTAGCTGAATTCCTGGGACCAGATGAAATTTAGGCCTCCTACTCCTCTACCATCTTGCTCCTCCCTCTCCCCAAAATAGATTGTTAATGTAAGTTCCAAGGCAAATGTGAGTGAAGACACAGTCCAGCAAAATCAAGGAGTAGAGTGTACAGGTAGGACAAGGTAAACCAAAGAGACTAGATATTTTTCTTAGAGCTCAGTACAGAAGTGCAAAATGTCAAATCTGGGCCAGAGCCTGAGGGTTCACCATTGGCCTTTAAATTAAGACACTTAAAGCCTGTTGACTGGCCATTGGGCTTAAGGTCAGTAGCCATTCTCAGTTTGAATCCTAGTACTGCCACTTATTAGGTAGAAATTAGGAATATATATTAACTCTCCTACACTGTAATATCAGTATCTGTATTCTGAGGCTAATAACCTTACACCTCACATGATTGTTGCAAGGTTGAAATATGTATACCTTGATTAGCATCAGGGCAGTAGCAAACCAAGCTAATTTAGGACAGCAACAAAGCCTATGAACAACCAACCAAGGCTAAAGGACAACCTCAAAAACCTCCACCTTCATTACCATACCTAAAAGTTAACAATCAGAAACTTTTGAAAGAAATTATTTTAATATAAATATGCATGTACATTCTATACTGCTTCAAAGAATAAAACTATAGCTTTAAGTAATTTGGGGACAGGGTAATTACAATCTTTTCAATGTTTGCACCTCTAAAATTCTGGCTTTTAGTACAAAATATTTATTTTCTTGTGTGCCAATAAGTTGTATATATATTTTCTTTTTTTATTTATTTTATTTTATTTTTCATCATAATAAGTATACCCTTTAATCCCCATCCCCTATTTTCCCCATCTACCCACATACCTCCCCTTTGGTAGCCCTCAGTTTGTTCTCGATCATTAAGAGTTTATTTCTTGATTTAACTCTCTCTCTCTCTTTCTCTTTGCTCATTTGTTTTGTTTCTTAAATTCCATATATGAGTGAGATCATATGGTATTTGTCTTTCTCTAACTTACTTGGTTCACTCAGCATTATACTTTCTATCCCTATCCATCTTGTTGCAAATGGAAAGATTTCATTCCTTTTTTATGGCTGAACAATATTCCATTGTGTATATATAACACATCTTCTATATCCATTTATCGATTGATGGACATGGGCTGTTGTCATAGTTTGGCTGTTATAAATAATATGATATTATAAATTATAATATTGAAAATAATGCTACAATAATCATAAGGGTGCCTATATCCTTTCAAATTAATATTTTTGTATTCTTAGGGTAAATATCCACTAGTGTGATTACTGGATTATAGGGTAGTTATATTTTTAATTTTTTGAGGAAACTCCCTACTATTTCTGCAAGGCTGTACCAATTTGCATTCCACTAACAGTGAAAGAGGATTCCTTTTCCTCCATATCATCCCTAACACTTGTTTTTTTGTGTGTGTGTGGTTTTTTTTTTTTAACCATTCTGACAGGTATGAGGTAAACATATCTCAACATAATAAAAACCTTATATGAGAAATCCACAGCCAACATCACACTTAATGATGAAAAGCTGAAAGCTTTTCCCCTAAAATCCGGAATAAGACAAGGATGTCCACTCTCATTGTTTTTATTCTGCATCCATTGAAGTGAGCATATGGTTTATACTTTCTCTTATTGATGTGATATATCACATTGATTGCCTTCCAAATATTAAACCACCCTTGTATCCTGGGAATAAATCTCATGTTAACTGTGGTATATGATTTTAAAAAAAAATGGGTGGCTCAGTGGGTTAAAGCCTCTGCCTTTGGCTTGGATCAGGATCTCGGGGTCCTGGGATTGAGTCCTGCACCCGCCTCTCTGCTCAGAGGGTAGCCTACTTCCTCCTCTCTCTGCCTACTTGTGGTCTCTCTCTGTTAAATAAATAAATACAATCTTTTAAAAAATTTATTGTTGGATTCGATTTGCTAATATTTAGTTGAAGATTTTCCATCTATATTCACAAGAGATAGTGGCCTGTAATTCTCTCTCTCTCTCTATCAGGCGTGCACTTTTTTTTTTTTTTTTTTTTTTTTTTTTTTTGGTGGTGTTTTATCTGGTTTTGCTATCAGGGTAATGTTGGCCTCATAGAATGAATTTGGCAGTTTTCCTTTCTCTTGTATTTTTTGGAATAGTTTAAGAAAAATGGGTATTAACTCTTCTT
Organism: Spilogale gracilis; assembly: GCA_004023965.1. Classification (NCBI taxonomy): domain Eukaryota; kingdom Metazoa; phylum Chordata; class Mammalia; order Carnivora; family Mephitidae; genus Spilogale; species Spilogale gracilis. Next base: position 18,207 of record PITA01010288.1, read on the forward strand.
TAAATGTTTGGTGAAGTCATCTGGTCCTGAACTTTTGTTTGTTGGGATTTTTTTTATTACTGATTCAATTTCATTGTTTATAATCAGTCTGTTCAAAGTTTCTATTTTTGGTGCTTTAGTTTTGGTAGGTTATATGTTCCTAGGAATTCATTCATCTCTTCCTAGTTGTCCCAATTGTTGGCATACAGGTTTCCATGATATTCTGCTACAGTTGTTTGTATTTTTGTGTGCTGGTGGATATTTTTCCCCTTTCACATACTAATTTTGTTTATTTGGGTCTCCTCCGTCTCTCTCTTCCTTCTGAGTCTTGCTAAAGGTTTACACAACTTTGCTGATCTTTTCAAAGAACCAGTTACCAGTTTCATTGATTGGTTCTATTGCTTTTTTAGTTTCTGCATCACTTATTTCTACAGCAATCTTCACTATTTCTTTCCTTTTACTGGGTTTGGGTTTTATTTTATTTGTACTTCTTTTTCTAGCTCTTTTAGGTGTAAGATAAGTTGTTTCTTTGAGATTTTTCTTGCTTCTTGAGGTAGGCCTGCATTTCTATAAACTTCCTTCTAAGAGTTGCTTTTGCTGCATCCCAAAGATTTTGGACCATTATGTTTTCATTTTCATTCATTTTCAGACTGGACAGCAACATGCAAAAGAATGAAACTGGAACACTTTTTTACACCCATAAGAAATATAAATTCAAAACCGATTAAAGACCTACGTGTGAGACTTGAAACCATACGAATTCTAGAATAGAACATGGGCAGTAATCTCTTTGACATTGGTCATACAGCTTCTTTCTAGATATTTCTTTTTTTAAGATTTTATTTATTTGACAGAGAGAAACACATCCAGAGAGAGAACACAAGCAGAGGGACTGAGAGAGGGAGAAGCAGGCAGGCTTCCTGCCCAATGGGGCACCTGATGTGGGGCTCGATCCCGGGTCTCTGGGATCATGACCTGAGCAGAAGGCAGTTGCTTAACCAACTGAGCCACCCAGGCACCACCCTTTCTAGATATTTCTTGAGGCAAGGAAGACAAATACAAAAATAAACTATTGGGACTACATCAAAATAAAAAAATTCTGCACAGCAAAGAAATAATCAATTTTAGTATATGTGCTGCCGAAGCGAGCACTAAGGAAATAATAACAGTAAAAGACACCCCACAGAATGGGAGAAGACACTTGCAAATAACCAATCTGACAAAGGATCAGTGTCCAAAATTTATAAAGAACTGATACAACTCAACACCCCCAAAAAGAATAATCTAATTTAAAAATGGACAGAAGACATGAACAGACACTTTGCTGAAGAAGACATAAAATGGCCCACTGATACATGAAAAGATTCTCAACATCACTTATTATTAGGGAAATGTAAATCAAAACTGAAATAAGACACCATCTCACAGGTGTCAGAATGACTAGAATCAGTGCAAGAAGCAACAGGTGTTGGCAAAGATGTAGAGAAAGGGGAAACCTCTTGCACTGTTGGTAGAAATGCAGGCACTGTGGAAAGCAGTGGGAAGGTTCCCCAAAAGGTAAAAAATAAAACTACCCTATGATCCAGCATTTGCACTACTAAGACTTTACCCAAAGAATATAAAAATACTAGTTTGAAGAGATACAATGTTACAGCAACATCATCTACAATAGTCAAATTATGGAAACAGCCCAAGTGTCCATCGATTGATGAATGGATAAAGAAGATGTGCTAAATATATGCAGTGGTTACAGTGGAATATTACTCAGCCATTAAAAAGAATGAAATCTTGCCATTTGCAACTACATGGATAGAGCTAGATCATATGATGCAGAGTGAAATAAGTCAGCCAGAGAAAGACAAATACTATATGATCTCACTCATATGTGGAATTCAAGAAACAAAATGAAAGAGCAAAGGGAAAAAAGAAAAAGAGAGAGAGAGAGGCCAACCAAGAAAGAGACTCTTAAATATAGAGAAAAAACTAAAGGCTACCAGAAGGGAGATGAAAATGGGGATGGGCTAGATGTGTGATTAGGGATTAAGAAGGCCACTTATTGTGCTAAGCATGGGGTAATGTATGGAAATTGGATCACTATATTGTACACCTGAAACCAATATTACACTGCATATTAATTAACTGAAATTTAAATAAAAACTTTGAAAAATTGCCTTCTTAAATACTGCATTTGTGATGGAAAATCCAAGACAACTCATTAATATTTAACTTAGATCACCAAAATACTTGAGAGATCATTTTAATTCTTCTGTACAAACCATTCCTAAGAAATTACTCTCTTTCTGATTCATATTCCACTACTAAAGCCACTTTATGGTACTCAAATATTTGTAATAAAACCTTGAATATATTAGAAATTATCTTACTGTCAGGGAATAAATAATAAAAATGAAATGAAATATCCTTTAAACTAAGATTTTTTCATAAAGTATGGTCAATTACCTAACATTATTTTAGGCTGTCATTTTTTTTCTGTTTCTGTGAATGTGTTTGTGCAGGGGCACTATAAAATTAAACTAGGAAATGAAGCTTAAAGTCACTTGACCACAACAAGAGCTGTTTTTACATAGCCAGGAGGTGAGCAAAAATTTTTTGGTTTCCACAATAACACAAGGATTTCAACTGAAGTATTGTTTTAAAATTAAAGGAAATATGGGGACAGATAAATGACTTCCTTTAGGTAGATCATGAAATCAGATGTCTCATTTGTTTAATGAAAGCAGTGCAGATAAAAAAACTAAAAAGTATGAAATACGTTTGAGGTATGTGGGCACCCTTTTTCAACCATTATTCTGAATGATAAGATGTTTAGATGACTCTTGTAGTACATTTATATTTTATCTGTTGGCACAACTTTCTATCTGTTTTTAGAGTTGAACAAATAAATATTTATGGCTTGCTTAGGACATCTGTTTTAAAAGAGGTTTTTGTAAATTTTATTAAGAGCTCCAAAGTACATTTAGAATTTCCAGTGAAGATGTTTTCTGTATAAAAAGTATTTTAGTTAACATGTCTTTGTTACTTGCTTATACTTGCATTTTTGTTTAATTCAGAAGCTCCGATTTCTTGATGTTAATATAAAATTCATTTCTTTATCTCTATATACTTATAATATATGGATATAGTGCTTATAGTTCATAACATTTTATTATTTATTCCCACTGAAATTTGTTTCAGCTCAGTAGATACCAACTCATCACATTTGAAAGAGCAAGAAAACTTACTATTTTTTTAAATTTTATTATTTCTCCTTTTTTTAGTTGGTTGTTTTCTAACTACAGACTTCAGATAATATTATTGGGCTCTGCCAGACATTTTAGCAGAATAGACTGGAGGAGTATTCCTTGTATCTCTGCTTAAGATCTAAGACAACATCAGGAGGCAGGACAAAGGTTAGGTTTTCTGAAAAATCATCACACCTGCAAAACTAACTGTAAGTCTATGTGTGTGTAAAATGGCTAATTTCTGCTTCCTTCTTCTTTAACATTTCTAAGGGCTATTTCTTCAATGCTTTTGCAATGAGTCAATGTAGTAGCCTGCTAGCCCAACGTCCTTTCCTCAGGCTCCTTTACCTCCTATCACTCAGTGAATCAGCAAGTATTTACTGAGCGCCTCTCACCGTGCTCAGCAGGATTCCAGGAACACAAAGAATTATTTATAATGACCAATAATTCATGTCTCTTCTCAGGTAGCTCCCAGTCTAGCCAGGAGGAAAACAAGTCAACAAATGCCATTCTAGTTTGTTACTCCCTTTAGAAGTAGGTAAAAAAAAAAGCAATTGTAGAGGACTCAAGAAGGGAATGGGAAACTGTGTTTGCAGCAAAAAATAGTCCTTCTAAAACTATAGTTTAATTGTTTCACTCTCTTACCTTAAATCTGTGAATATTTCCCTACTGCCTATAGTGAAAAGTTCATAGACCTGTGATTTTCATTTGATATTTATACTGCTCCCCAGAGGGCATTTGGAAGTGAGCCAATGTATTCTTATCTATTGATGACAAATAAATTATCCTTTAATGTAACAGTTTAACACAGCAAATGTTTATTGTATCATATGAAATTCTATGGATCAGGAATTGGGATGGCTTAACCAGGTAGTTCTGGTTCTAATGAGGTGGTGATCAGAGTTGTTGGTCAGAACTCTGGTCATTTGAACGTGTGGGATGATCTGGTTCATGCTCACTGTGGCTGTTGGAAGAAGGCTTCAGATCATGGGCTCTTTTAAGGGCATGGCTGCTGCCTTTCCCCATATGAGTGGTGTTTGTGTGTGGGTGAGTGTGTGTAAGAGAGAGACAGAGACAAAGGGAGACAGAGAGATACCAAGGCAGACTCCACAATCCTTTATGACCCAATCTAAAGAAAGACAATTTATCACCTCTGCTTTTTATGCTGTTGGTCACATGGACAAACTCTGGAGCAAGTGGGAGGAGACTACCCAAGAGTGTGAATAGCAAGTGGGAGGAGACTACCCAAGAGTGTGAATAGCAAGAGTCTGATGACTAGGGACCATCTTGGAGCTTGGCTACTAAAAACAAGGATGCTTTTGATTTGTCACAATGACTGGAGATTGCTGTTAGCATGGGCAAAGACTATTTCTTGTACAAGAAAGAATTGCATCCAAACCATCAACTGTGTTGCCAAACAGCTCTTCTACACTTTGAATACGCTAACTTTCCGCCCGTGTGCACACCTGGCCCTATCTGTACCTGGCTTCTGGAAATTCTCTATAAAATACTATTTCTTCTGATCTCCACAAATCTTCCTTCTGGCTGCAGTGTTTTCTTCGGTTTGGGAATCTTTCAAATTCCCTCTTATAGCACTTAGAACAAACACCGTCATCTCCTGAATGTATTCCCTGATCACATTAAGCAGATGAGCCCTTGCTTTGCTCTGCCCTGTTTATATATTTGTTATAGTACTTATTACGCTACTGCAATTACCTTTACCAACTCTTCTCCCCTAAAAGACTATGGGCCCCAGTTAGAATATGGTGTATAATTTTAGCTTAATCTCAATGTCCCCATACCTTATGCTGTCCCCACACAGAGCAAATACTTCTTAACAATAGTTTGTCGAATGGGTGATCCAGTTAATGATATGTTGTCTGTGTTAGTGTATGTGCATACAGCAGGATGGTGCCACTTAAGAGACAACGGCAAAACATCAAAGCTTGAGAACAACTGATGTGTTCTGTTTCAAACCAGTTTCTGCTTTGTTCCATTGGTGTCCTATTAAAGTACAAATTTACCTTCACATTTCATAATGTATTTTTTAAATAAACATTTCGTGTCATTGAAAAAAGGATAACTGGAATTTGTATTTTTGTAGATCATGTTTATTAATTTTGGGGGACATGACTTGATAAATACACTTATCTTTCAAAAAATGTTCATGGTAAAGAGTTTAGGATACCATACAAGTCAAGAAAGAATAATCCTGCCTCAGTGCATTTAATGACATTTAACCATTGAGCTCCAACAGCTAATACAAGTTCTGTGTTACAGGTATCAGAATTTATTAAACTGGATCTGCAATAATTGGTTAAAAAGCTACTATATTAGAAGAGATATTACAAATAAGAAATGTGCTAAGTTATGAGCAACAGAAATCTGAAGCTATAAAAACTAATGCTTGCTATTCTAAACAAGTTGATACAATAACCAATGCATTAACTGAGGGAGTAGCTTGTAACTGAAGCACCTATGCTATCTAGGAATAATTTAGGAGACTTCTAGGGGTTGGAGCTTTGGTTCTGGTGTTTGCTCCCAGAATTATCTGTTTTTGTGCACTCTTATTTATGAAGATTCAGCTTGCCAGTGATGACCATGCCTTGACTGACTTCTTCTGAATGTTGCAGATACTGAGTGGCTTCCTGGATTTTCACCTGCTTCCAAATTCCTCTGATGCTCTTGGAAATATGACTAGTTCAATGTATACTCATTCATTCAGGTAACTTTCTCAGCAAAGAGCTATTACTCTATGTCAACCAAAAGTCAGGCATATATGAATAGTAGAGGTAAAAAATAAAGACACTTTGTACTAGATCTTGGGATGTTTACTTTCTAGTGGGCAGATATAGGAAATGATAATATAGCACATAATAATACAATAAATAAATATTTTAGATAAGGATGTGGCCCATGGTGAAAATAAGACAAAGTTAAAAGTGAATCAGCAACTTCCCTTAGAAGGTAACAATTTAAACTGAGTCTTGAATTATAGGAAAGACTTGACATGTAACTATCTGGGGAAAGAGAACTTGGCGGGGGGGAAGTAATTTGATTTGCTTATTGCCTTCCAAATAAACTCCAAATTCCTCGGGTTAACTTAGAAGGCCCTCCAATATTTCTCCTCTCTTAGAGGTAAATTAATAAAATATGAGGTATACAATTTGAAGTGTATCTGTTCAAAATACATGTGGAAACACTGATAATAAATATGTGTAGCTAACATTTATCCAAAGGAGAGAAAATGGAGAAAGGTAACTTAATGCGCAAAAATTGTATGATTTTTTCCCACTTGTCACTATAACATTTGATGTGGGCCAAACAAGCAATAAATTCCAGACCATCAAAAACAAAGGAGTAAATATCATAGTAATTATCATAGAGAAATTATTATGTTATAGAGATTGAGGGCCCAGGCTCTTGAGTCAGACAGTACTTGGTTTCAGTCTGAGCTGTACAATTTGAGGCAAATCTCTTATTTCAAAACTGAGTGAAATAAGCCAAGTAGAGAAAGTCAAGTATCACATGGTTTCACTTACTTGCGGTGCATGAGGGGTAACCTGGAGAACAGTGGGAGAAGGAAAGTAAATGCGAAGTAGGGTAACCCAGGGAGAGAAACGAAACAACAGAGACTTTGGACACAGAAGCAAACTGAGGGACTTGGAGGGAGGGGGTGGGGGATGGGAGAACCTGGTGGTGGGTATGGGGGGGCACCTATTGCGTGGAGCACTGGGTGTGGGGAATGGGGAATGAATCTTGGAACACTGGGAAAAAATTTTTAAGTAACAATAAAAAGAAAAAAAAAACTGAGTTGCCTTCTGTGTAAAATGAGAATACTATTGGAAATGTATGTGAGATAATTCATTGTTGGCACTAAACAATGGTTATTTCCATTCATGTGTTCCGTATGTATTTACTAGTACCAGGTATAGACAAGGCATTCTGCTGGGTAATAGGAAAATGACAGGAGCAAGATTCTTATTATGGAACTTAATAAGGAGAGAAGATGAAATAATCCATTGTAAGAAAGATCTGTGGGAAAATAGGAGCACATGATCATTGTTGAAGAGAGTGGGGCAAGAGATAAACCAGAGAAGGCTGCTTGGAGGAGATTATTTTTAAGCTTAGAAAGGCAGGAATACACAGGGGTTGAACAAGAAACAAGGTAGAAAAAGTTTTCAAGACAGAAAAAAACAGTGTGTGCAAATAGCTTTATTATTTTTTTTCCAGAGATTCAGGTGGGTATACACTTCTCATCTTCACCTCTAGTTATTTTTAACTTACTGGGACCTCTGTCTAGAACACTTTTCTGCCTCTTTGCATGCTCCCTGCCCCATTCCACCTCACCCATACACAGTGGTTACTAATGATTAAATAAAGATGTTATCTGGATTTTTAAACTTCATATTAGTACCTTTTAAGCCACATAAGGCAATATGAAATTTATCATTGGATCTATAGGCGGTCATCGAAGGTTTTAAATGTGTGTGTGCATGCACATGCGTGCATATGTGTGTGACAATGCTGTTTCCTGGAGGGTAATATTCTTCATGGTACTTTATTTAGACAGCATACACTTACCTTGAGAAAAGGAGAAATGAGTCTTCCTGGATGCTGGGAAATAAAGACCCACAGATGGAATGGTCCAGAAGCTGAACATTATAGCATTAATTTAAGTTTTATATAGCCCCATAGTCAGTGTGAAAATGGTATCTGCGGGGCGCCTGGGTGGCTCAGTTGGTTAAGCAACTGCTTTCGGCTCAGGTCATGATCCTGGAGACCCAGGATCGAGCCCCACATCGGGCTCCCTGCTCGGCGGGAAGCCTGCTTCTCCCTCTCTCGGTCCCTCTGAATGTGTTCCCTCTCTGGCTGTGTTTCTCTCTGTCAAATAAATAAATAAAATCTTTAAAAAAAAAAAAAAAAAGAAAATGGTATCTGCTCTGATACGAGACTGACATGGGCAACAAGAAGAGGAATTGAATCCAGCAGAGTATAAAGGTATAAACGTTCAGAATGTGCGTCCCCAAAGATACAGTGACAGCTGGATGACAACAGAAGCATGACTGGATACTGGGGAAGTCACAAGAGGTATTTATGCCAGATTATGATGCAAGAAATGGACTGTGTGGGCCAGAGACAGAAAAAAAAATTGGGGAAGTAATTTGATTTGCTTATTGCCTTCCAAATAAACTCCAAATTCCTCGGGTTAACTTAGAAGGCCCTCCAATATTTCTCCTCTCTGTACCTCCCTTTCCTCATCTCTTTCCACATCCTCAAGTTGCCCCTGGACTTGCCTGTTTCTCACCCTTGCTGCTTATACACACGGTCTCATTTTAGTAGATCATTCTGTTCTTATTCACTTGCTTAATTTCTCCCCAGCATTTGGATCTGTCCTTGTATGTCCTTTCTTCCAGAAAGCTTTTCTAAGAACAGTAGCTGCTTCTAGTTATGTTCTTCCCCTGTCAGAGCACTTCCTGTTCTTCAGAGAGAGCCCCAATAAATGGTGAGGATAAGGAGCTAATATACAGAAGAATCATGGAATCTATGATCACACTTTACCTAGTGGGTGTTTAATAAGTGTTTGTTGGAGACTGTATCTGACTTGCTAATTGACGTACAAATGAGTAAGACAAAAAAAATTTAAGAAAAAATCTTAAGAACACCCATAAAACAAAGAAGGGAGGGCAGGGCACTGTGTTGACACTTTATTCATAATGTTTATAGTTTAGTGCTTGGGGCAGCTGGATGGCTCAGTTGGTTAAGTTACTTAAATTCTGATTATGATCTTGGGGTCCTGGGATCTAGCCTCAAGCCTGGCTCCCTGCTCAGCGGGGAGTCTGCCTCTCCCTTTCCCTCTGCCTCTTCTCCTTGCATCGGGCTCTCTCCTCAATGGGGAGTCTACTTGTCCCTCTCTCTCTGACCCTCCCGCTACCCCCACTCATACTCTCTTTCCCTTTCTCAAATAAATAAATAAAATCTTCTTAAAAAGTTTACTGCTCATATCTCTTTCTGCTGCTTCATTGTTAGTGGATTGAAATGCAAAGGATTTCTGTATATGGATTTTGTATTCTGTCACCTTACTGAATTCATTTATCAATTCTAATAGTATTTTGATGGAGTCTTTTGGGTTTTGTATGTAGAGTATCATGTCATCTGCAAATAGTGAGTTTTACTTCTTTATGTATTTGGATGCTTTTTATTTTTTTATTGTCTGATTGCTGCAGCTAGAACTTCCAGTACTATGTTGAATAAAAGTGGTGAGAGTGGATATCTTTGTCTTGTTCCCGACCACAGAGGAAAAGCTCTCAGTTTTTCACCAATGAGTATGATGTTAGCTGTGAGTTTTTCATATATGGCTTTTATTATGTTGAAGTATGTTTTCTTTAAGCCTGTTTCATCAAAGGTTTTTTATCATGAATGGATGTTGTACTGTATCAAATGTTTTTTCTGCATCTGGTGAAATGACCACGTGGTTTGGATCTTTTCTCTTATTGATATGATATATCACATTGGTTGATATGTGAATATTGAACCACCTTTGCATCCCAGAAGTGAATCTCCCTTGATCGTGGTGAATGTTGTTGCTGTTTTTTAATACATTGTTGGATTTGATTTACTAGTATTTTCTTGAGGATTTTTGCATCTATGTTCATCAGAGATATTGGCCTATACTTCTCTTTTTTTGTGTCTTTATCTGATTTTGACATCAGGATAATGCAGGCCATATAGAATGAATCTGGAAGTTTTCCATTCTCTTCTATTTTTTGGAGTAGTTTGAGAAGAGTAGGTATTAACACCTCTTTAAATGTTTGGTAGAATTCACCTGTAAAGCCATCTGGTCCTGGACTTTTATTTGGTGGGAACTTTATTTATTACTGAATACAATTTCATTGCTATTAATCAATCTGTTCAAATTTTCTATTTCTTCTAGTTTCAGCTTTGGTAAGTTATATGCTTCTAGGAATTTATTCAGTTCTTTTTTTTTTAATTTATTCATTTCTTCTAGGGGATCCAGTTTGTTGGCATATAATTTTTCATAATATTCTCTTATAATCCTTTATATTTCTATGGTGTCAGTTGTTATTTCTCCTCTTTCATTTCAGATTTTGTCTACTTGAGCCCCCTCTCTTTTAACTTTAAATTCCAAATGTCTTTAATGCCACAGCAATCAAAAGAAATTAAAAGTAACACTGGCCCCAACCTTGAGTAACTAGAATTTTGAGAGAATAAGAAACTTAAAGTTCTTATGAGTTTTTTGAAAATACAAAGCAATAGAGCAGTTTTTAACATCTAGTAAATAAGAAACTAGAAGGCTGAAGAATATTTTTAAGTCAGACACCTTTGAAGACACTAAGATATAAAGCAAAGTTTGGGTAATGTTCCTTTCTTGTTAGAGCTTGTCATCATAAGATTTATATCTTATCACCCATAAATGTAGTAATTTATTTTCAAGAAGATCTTTCATGATATTTTAGTTTTATGATCATTATTTTTATTACTAACCTTAAGATGCTTGTTGCTTGTTTACTTGGATGTTACAGAAAACTCTACTTAATCTTTGTAGATTTTGTTTTAGCAAATTGGATTTAAAAGCACCCAAATTTAACCTGCTGGCAATTATTTAATTCTTGTTATAATTAACTCAATTTCTTTACAATAGAATTAAATCAATAAGTATAAAAGATTGTTTAGAGTCTCATGAAATTGGGAATCAATGAATTAATATCAATTATGATTAAATAAAATAGTCTGTGTAATGTAATGGACACATTTGTAGAAAGTAACATCATTACCATATCATCAAGAATCTTAATTTTAAGGAAATTTCCTCAATTTCCATGGAAGACTGGCAAAGCCCAGTTGGTTGATACTGGTATCTATGTTCACTTCTCCTTTGGTGCCCTGCTAGGCTACATTCCAGCCCCTTATGAGGTGGGGCCAAGAGTCCAAGTTCTGAGCCTAACATGGGCCTGCCTGGTCCTTAAACCTTTGAACAAGATCTCTCTCTCTCTCTCTCTCTCTCTCTCTGTTGTTGTTGTTTTTTTGTTTTGTTTTATTTTTGTTTTTGTTTTTGTTTTTGTTTTTTTTAACCTCTCTGCTATCTAGCTGCAGAAAATCCTTTGGAAGTCTCTAAGGCCTCAGAATGTGGTGGAGATAAGTGATAGGAGCCTAGCTAGGTCCCTGACAAACCATAAGGAGTAGAGTCTACCACTTCCTGTCTTAGATGTGATATGAATGAGGAATAGATCCCTACTGTGATAAGCCATCAAGATTTAAGGATAGTTTGTTACAATAGATAGTCTAATCTGAATAATACAAAGGATATGAAGAAAATTCTAAACTCATCTCATGTTTTCCTCTCTTAAATGCCACCAAACATGCTCCATCTTGCTACATATTAAATTATCATTAATTGTGTACAAATTCATCTAAATGAAGATGGCATTGATCTGGATATCACTAGGAAATCTATTTATCAATTGTTTCCTATATTTTTACAATAAGAAATGTGCGTCTAAATTAGAAGTATATAGTACTTACCATAGATCCAAAATATTTTCCTTTTGCCCACAAAACACTAAAATGTCTTTTTGAATGCTTAGTAATATCTACTGAACAATTTCATCAGTAGAAAAAGAGTAATTTGAGCTTGTAGGGAGTTCGATTTAATGAAAAATCCATACTATTAAACCATTTTATCAAATCATATCATGAAATACTCATTCAAATTGGAGTTAATTCTCATCTTATTTCATCTTATAAAATGAATATACTTTCTGCTTTCTATTTAAAAAAAAAAAACAAAATTGCATGCTAGCTACCAGACTGATTAATTGTTAGCAATATAAAATTTCTCATTCTTCAAATGCATAGAAACGGTTTGATTGTGATGGCCAACAAAAATAGTACAGTTATTTCTGAAGTACTATACATTGTTTTTATTTAATTGTGCCCACAATCCAAATCAGAATAATAAGGAGTCTCTGTTAATCTGAAATAGCATTTTTGGCTGACTGATTTTATGGGTGAAAGCAATGTTCCCCTTAATTAATTCAACCTTAAAGTAGTGAGCATTTTTTTTTCTTATTTTACAGATGAGAAAATTGAGATTCAGAGCAGGAAGGTAACTTGCTTAAGGATCTACAGCTAATAAATGGGAGAGCTGTATTTGACCCTAATGAGATTGGCTCTGATAGCCTGACCTCTTAATGACTAAATCCATTAACCAGAATTTTTCAGGCCTCAGAACTTATAGTTTGTTGAGAATGTATCTGTGGATTACTCAGGGTCTATAGACCCTAGGTTGAGAAATAGGAAAATCAACCACTAGGCATAGTCTAATGTTATCATCTTGGTCTAATAAAATCATAAACACAAATTTACGTAGAAATTGCAAGACATGATGGTAAAAGAAGCTATCAGATGATCTAAACATGTATATACATACATGCATATATGTCTATGCCTTCATTTGTTCTTCCAGTTATTGAAGAGTCTGGACTTGGTTGTGTACAAATAGAGGTTTTAGTTTTCTCTACTCACTGCCTTTGCAGTGCTCTTGAAGCAGTCTTTAAATCAAGGTCTGCAAATGGCTGTAACCCGAAGACTTTAGAAGCAATAAAAGAGCAAGGATAGTTGAAAGAGAATCAATTTCTAGATATTCAATTTCTTTCTTTCTTTCTTTCTTTCTTTCTTTCTTTCTTTCTTTCTTTCTTTCTTTCTTTCTTCTTTCTTTGTTTGACAGAGAAAGAACACAAGCATGGGGAGCAGGAGAAGCAGGCACCCCACTGAGTGGGGAGCCTGCCTCAGGGTTGGATCCCAGGACCCTGGGGTCATGACCTGAACTGAAAGCAGACACTCAACTGACTGAGCCACCCAGGTGCCCCCTGTACTCAATTTCTTATGTATTCTTTCCTAAGACTAATCTTGTTTTGAGTGGAAGAGAAGTAAGGGCAGTTTCTCCCTCTCCTTCTCCCTTTACTGTCTCTTCTGTCTGGCTTCACAGAAGGAAGGCACACACCTCAAAATTCTCTCTGGACATCAAAGGGACTTCAAAATATTGGTGTAAGAAAGTATATCACTGTCAACGGATAACCAAGGAAATATAAACCACCTTAGGCCTTGTGTCTTTCCCTGTCTTAAAGACACTGATGTTGGAGTGGAGAAACTGGCATTTAAAATGGATTGGTACTATTAATTGCTATTTAAAGACCTCTCCCATCTTCCCATTATTTTCAAAGAATGAACCAATTTTGAGGGAGTGCCACAAAAGCAAATCAAATAACATAGAGCTAAGAAATATTAAATACTGAAAGCAACTCTTTTCATGTACTTAAATATAAGCAGTTCTGGGGCTTCTTCGTAGCTCAGGTTATGATTCTGGGGTCTTGGGATCAAACCCCATGTCAGGCTCCTTGCCCAGCCGGGAGTCTGCTTCTCTTTCTCCCTCTGCCTCTGCCTCTGCTTCTCCCCCCTGCTCGGTGCTTTTGCGCTCTCTCTCTTGCTCTCTCTCTCTCAATAAATAAATAAATCTTAAGAAAAAATAAATATAAACAGTTCTTTTCAGCTCTTCTCAACTTTGGGACATGTTACTAGTGAAAAGAAAAACTAAAGAGTTGAATCAATACACATTAATGAAGTAGATCCTTTCCATATAATTGGAATATTTTTTGAGACCACCAAAATTTTCAAGAAACATTAGGTAGAACCCACAGATAAAATTTTTATGATTTCTTCCAGATTTGACATGTATTATTCAACAAAGGAGTTAAAACCTTTTTTATCAAATCATATCATGAAATACTTACTTTAATTATGCAATCCTCTATTTCATCTTATAAAATGACTATACTGTCTACTTTTTATTAGCAAAAAAATAAAGGTATATGCTAGCTCCTAGTCTGGTTAGTTTGGGGCAAGAGAAATTTCTCTTTTTAGATACATGGAAAGTTTGATCATGTTGGCTAGTAAAATTGATGAGTTCATTGTGATCTCATAGAGAATAATTTAGTTATTCCCAGTGACCAAGTAAAAGAGTCCGATACATGAATGTACATATATTTAACAAGGAAATATTTCTGGGTATATAAATGATTTATGATCTAGGCTATGTATTACATGCATTTTTCAAAAATAAGAAGAAATAGCATATTGATTTACATTTTTAAATAAATTGCTATAAAATTATATGAATTAATCTTGTCTTGATTGAGAGAACTCTACAAGACATGTTTTATACTATATTTTTCAGTGTTTTTTATACTACTTTTGAAATTAAATATTAAAATGCTTACTTGAATAGAAAAATGAAGTTATACTTTCCTTATCACAAAGTATTTTTTTCTGCTTTCCAAGTTTTATTATAAAGAGGTATTGGTATATCTAGAATATATCTCTTCTTCATTTACTGTTACATGTAATTGCAGTTAAATTGCTACATAATGATTTTCCCAACTGTTAGCATCATCAGCTTAAGAGCAACAATTTGCTTGACACATAGTAATGTTGTACTTACAATTTTTAGCATTATTAACTCATTAAATAAATGCAATGATAGCCATTTTATAACAAAGTATTGTTTGGGCATGAGGAAACAGAATCAGGATCTATGCTGTAAGCCAACATACTGTACTTTGCTAAAATTTTTATTACCCAAAGTTAGATTTAGAGGACACTGTCTGATCTGCAGTACACCTCAATCCATGTTCTGTCACACAGAGAGTCTGTGGTATACATCAAATGACTATTAACAGTCAAGAGAGGGTGTAATTTGAATGAAACAAACAAGGATAGGATAGGCCGCCATTTCAAAAGATCACAGATAGACAATTTAGGGATATATATATATTACATGCATTTTTCAAAAATAAGTAAGAAGAAATAGCATATTGATTTACATTTTTAAATAAATTGCTGTAAAATTATATGAATTAATCTTGTCTTGATTGAGAGAACTCTACAAGACATGTTTTATACTATATTTCTCGGTGTTTTTTAAGGTGTATATATATATACTTTGTTCTTTTCTACTGATGAAGAGCACTACTCTGGGTTGGTGTTCCGTTTTTCCTGATCTGCTTTCACTTTTGCAAGAACACATTCTCAAGTCCCTTCCTAACAAAGGGCTTATCAGAGGTAGGTTTGCATCCATGATATTTTAAAATGACTTTAGTTGGCCCTTATGCTTGATGAGATGTTTTGGTTGTTTATTAAATTTTGGCTAACAGTTCATTTCTCAACAGAATTTTGACGATGCTACTTCATTAGGTTGTAGTATCCAGTATTACTAATAACATTTTGAGGTTGATATAATTCTTAATCTTTTGTAAGAAGATCTGTTTTTCTGCCTGAAAATCTTTTATGGTCTTCTCTTTATCCCTGGAATACTGAAATATTCAAAGTGCCTCACTGTGGGTTTTGGATATTTTCCCATTTGATATACTAGGTGTCTGGTGGGTTCTTTCAATCCTAAAATTGTTGGCTCTTCAGCTCTGGAAATTCTCTTCTGTCATTTCTTTAGAATTTCCCCTTTATCGCCTTTGTTCTTTTATTGGAAATTATAATATCTGATGTTAGACCCTTGTCAGAAAGTTTTTTTAAAAAAATATTTTATTTTTAAGAAATCTCTATCACAACATGGAGCTCAGACTTACAACTGGGCCATCAAGACTCATGTGCTCTACTGACTAGCCAGGCAGGGGTTCCAGAAAGTATTTTTGATAATAGTTTTTTGGTTTGGCAATGAGAAATAGTTTTACCAATTAAATTGCATAGTAACCAAATTTAGCTACATCTGCAGCTCCAGAGTTAAACAGCTTGTCTAAATATACGGCAAGAAAAAAACATATTATAAAAATATTATATTGGAAAATACTATTAAAATTTAGAGTAATTTAATTGGCCATACCTTGCTGAGTAGATTGAGGGAAGTTTTAATTTCGACGATAAGAGAACAAACCAAGGCAAGATGACCTGAATTGAAGCCCTGGCTTCACCACTTTCTAGCCAGGAGATATTAGGCAAGTAATGAGATATTTTGGTTCATCCATCCTTGCTTCAATTTTCACCTTTAAAATGAAGTATCAGCAGGACCTGTCCATAAGGTTGTAATAAGGGTTGAATTGTTAATAGGTTAAGCTGTGTGAAATTTCTGTGTCCAACTGGTTTTGACTGATAATTTTAGTTTCACATGGTTCAGCCTAATATAAAAAGCTTTTAGAACAAACAGTGCCTGACACGTGGGGAAGACTACAGCACGAGTCTGAACTGTGAGTCTGTTAAGTTAGATGCCAGTAGAGTAATAGGAACAGGTAATAGCTGTTAGGTCAGTTTTGGTAAAGCCATTAAAGAATACTTCTCAGAAGTGGAGAAAGAAAGTGACTTTCACCTCTAGATAATGAATCTTTTGCCAGTCAGTATTTTTCAAATTATTTGCTTTTGACAGAATTGAAGGAGGACCTAAATAAGCTACGAGTAAATGGGTTATTGACAGTTATTTTTGGTGATAGGTTACTGTGCTATTTTTACTTATAACATGGAATTCAAATAACTGAGTGTTGTTTATATTAAAAATACTGTCATTTCTATCAACTTATTTATGAAGGTATATTTTTTGTTCTATAAAGTAATAAAAAATAGAAATGTGATTCATCCTAAATTTGTTGCATTCTAACATTAAGTGATATGAATCTTTGTATATATTAACTAATATTATAAAATTTAAATTTTAAAATAATTTAATCTCATTAAGAGATTCATTTCTAATTATTTTATATTTTTAATAAAATTTTACCTTTAGTTATTTTGGGTGACTTATAGAATATATTGTTTTCAAGAATTCCATATCATATTAAAATACCTTGATTCAGAAAAATTTCATATTAAACCTATAAGAAATTTTTTAACAAGTTAATAAATTAAACTTAATCTAGATTCATAATCTAATTCTTTTATTTCTGAACAGATAGGCATAAATCAACAACTATGTTGAATAAGAAAGTGTTCAGCTGAGGAATAAAATACTAATATTGACTTCTAATTTCTGGGAGTCACACTTTTTTTTTTCTTTTAAGATTTTATTTATTGAGAGAGAGAGTGTGTTCGCACATGAGCAGGGGGAGGGTAGAGAAGAAAGAGAGAGAGAAGCTCAAGCAGACTCCTTGCTGAGCATAGAACCCATCCTGGGGCTCTCAGGACTCAGGGATCACAATCTGAGCTGAAATCAGGAGTCAGAAGCTTAGCAGACCAAACCACCCCGGCGTCCCATGGGAGTGACACTTCTTAAGCCTTTCTCTTTTGGATTTGGTAAACAGCATTTGTTCACTGTTAAGGCAAAAAAGTGAAAACCCTAGATTAATAATTTGCAATTTGGATAATGTTCAGCTCTCTCCCTTCCCTGAGGTTCTGCTTAGATATACAAGGTTGGGATAGAGATTAGGGGAATGGTAGGTAACAGCTGAGCTATCTGTAATCAACCATCAGAGAGATCACAGCCCCTTATTTTTAGCATTCTTTAGAATGTAGGGAATTGATACCTGTTTTTGCTCAGTCTTGGATTTTTAGTTCTTGAACTTAAGTCCATCAATAAGAAAATTGCTATTCAGCTCACAAACACAGAATGAAACACAGATTTTTAAAATTGCGTAGTGAAGTTTTTGTAAAAACCCTAAAATGCATCCTCAGATACAGGGAGCCACTACACCCCAACTTGAAGTTCTATAAGCAGTATAGTTTATAGCTTTTAGAAAAGTGCCATCTTAACCCAAGGTAACCTGTGAAATGGAGATTCCACCAGAACCGCAGAATGCCTGTACTACTATCTATAAGACAAGTTCATGGAGATTCATTTAAAAAAAATCAAAATAGATAGGCCCATTAGTAAGTTATCGGTCATTTCATCTAAAAATTTCTGGGAAGGTATGAAATAAAACTAAGATTCATACAATCAGCACTGTAGGACAAAATTAAGAATAACTTTTAGTATTTTAGTACTAATCAATTCTTTAAAACTTTATTACAGAATAAATGTATCAAAACTGGGAGAGAAGAAAAAAACACATGATGAAAAATATAGTAATTGTCCTGATGAAATTATATATAAGCAAGTCAGCAATCTAAGAGAAAAGACTATTTCCCAGTATCCAGATATTTTCTAAAAATGATTAACAACATTGCTTCATTTGTTTGTTTTTGGCCACCATTCTCTAGTTTATCACTAACCTAATCAAGCCAACATCACTGGGGGCTGGGAATAGACTCCAAGTACATGAAAACAATGAGATTAGAAACACATCTCAGTCTTCTATAATGTAGCGATAACAGAGAAAAGTATCAATACATTCAGCCCAGGAAATATTAGTAAGAACAAAATCACAGAGAACAGCTTGGGAATATATAAAGAAACCTTGGAAGTTCTTAACACAATGCTCACTAGTATTACAGTTTTCAACTTTTTTTCTTACAATTTTCAATTTATACCACATTATCCTCTCAGAGTACTATAATTCAGAATTGATTGTGGCCTCACATGTGGAAAAACAACCAATTCGTAAATTTATGTGTGACTTTCCTTCAATATCTAAACCAATGACTAAATATTACAACCATTCAAGATAATGCATATATTTAGTAACATAATCATATTGCCCAAGAGCACAACATGTTATTTTCCACATGTCATTTTCTATTTGACAATAACATCTGATTTACTCAATGGTCAATCTTCTGTTAGTTTCAACATCTGTAACAATCTGAGAAACTGATAACAAGCAGGAAAGTTGAAATACCTGGTATTTTAAGATTCGTGCATCTTGTCAATTGGTTAGACCCTCAATTTAATATTTTATATAATGGATGGACATTTTCAACAAGCTTGTTATTTTACTTCTCTGTCCACATCAAAGTAGAAGGAGAAGAACTGAAAGATCTGTTTGAGAATCTACGCATTCATTCCATAAACCCTTTTAGAAGAACTTCCCATGTGCTCAGCCCTGTACTCACAAATTTATGTAATAGCTAAATAACAGCCAGAGAAGAGACAGCAAAGTAGCCATACTAAAGCCAAGCGTGAACTTGGTGGTCATGAAAAAGGCTCTAAATTGTTAAAATAAGATCTAAATTATGTTTATGATTTTTTGTGTGTGAAAGCGAGTAAGAAGCATGTTTATTTTAGTAGGATATTTTAACTATTATCTTCATTTCATAGGATTGTAACTTAAAATACATATTGTTGAAAATGTAATCTTTAATACTTAATTCATTATATAAAATTCATTTACTGAAGCAGGTTTCACAACAGCAGCAGGTGAACCATAATATTAACAGACAGTGCCCCACTGTTTCTTTAGAAACTTCTAGAATTTGTTCTCATAAAAATTATCATCTCCAAAGGCCAGTAGAGAAATTTAATAAGCTTGAGATTAATTATGATTATATTATGTCTCAGAAAATGGACATTGTGTAATAAGGTACAGCTAGATTCCCAGGAGAAACCACAGTAGTTACTTTCAATTGGCTATTTCTATTAGATACAGGAATAGCACCAAGAAGCTTTGAAAATTTAATAGTCTCTGTCCTCCCTAGAGGACTCAATCAGTAGATTGAAATGAATATTATGATGGATTTCCAAATAGAATATTCTGAATTATGTCACACAAATTCATATTAGTGGTCATTCAGAAAAATAATCCAACATTGCACATGTGAAACTAGCCATATAGAATGGCATGAGTTCATAAGTTCAATAGCTTCATAAAATATTGCTGTGAGCAAGTAAACATTTAAATCAAAATTAGAAAATACAACCCTCAGGTCTATAGCTTAATGTATTCTCTGGCCTAAGTTTCATATGCATTATCACAATTTGTGCTTTATAAAATGTATAGTGTTCAAAAATAAGCTCAAATGGTCACCACCAGTCAAATTAGTAACACCCCAGTGAAATTCAATTTGGCTAAAAACCAAAATTGGCAGTCTCATGTCTGATCTCCTGAAGATGCTTTCTCTTTTTTGTACCACATATTCATTATTTTAACCTAACAACACACCTCAATGCTAGTCATTACCAAAATAGCTATACATGACCAACCATATTTTGAAATGTAACGTTGACAATCATTTTATATTTTACTTGCAACTTACTGATTTCTAGGCTTTCTCCAGGAATGGCGCTTTTGGGTCAATACTACATTATTATGGATATGTTTCTATAAAAGCAGTCTGTTAACTCTTTTTGGCATTTCATTATATGTAATTAGAGTTAAAAGTGCAAATGAAATAAAAATAAGCAAACTATTGTTTGATTCATCCACTCATAAAGCAATTGAATGAAATGAAAACTGCCATCTGTTCTATGTATTGAAAATCCATGTGTTTGTAACATGGTCTATGGTAGTCTTTTGATGTCATTGTGATTTCCAGAGGAAATATATCAAGATCATTTTTGATGACATGTTTCAAAATATTGTGTACTCTCACCAACTTAATGGATTTAAGATTCTTGATCCATATCAGCTTTTCTTTCCATTCCTTACATTTATATTACAGATCTATGTAGGTATTTTAAATAATGAAAATAACTTTTACCCCATTTTCTTGAATGCTCATGAGAAGTAAAAAAAAAAAAAAAAAATCTGCTCCCTAAGCATAGTCACTGAAATCTCAAAAGAATGAGTCTTTAGCTGTGTTAAAATTGGGGAAAATAGAGCTATTTAAATAGTAATATTGTATAAAATCACCAGATGGCATCCCCTAGTCCCTATAGACAATTTCTCTTCTCTTGGTAGACAAAACACTTAAGAGAACAAAATAAATTATTCTGTACCAAAAAGGAGCTGTTTCCAAGTACTAACTTTATTTTTGTGTCATCCTTGCCTCACTTGTTAGTTTCTTTCTTCCATTTTTACTGATATTAACAAAAGGAATATTTGTTGCCTGTGTAAACTATAAGGTTTATTACTAAGGAAATGCCTAGAAGCAACCCCTGAAATTCTCTTCTTAAAAACCCTCCAAGAATATGAAGCCCACAGTATGTGTCAAACATCCGGCGCTGGTACTTGTGACTCGAAACCGACTCCTGCTGAAAGAGGTGCAGCTCAGAAAGCAAAATTAAATGTGCAATGTCTAAACTGAGTTCACTGATCATTCCTGTTTTCCTCTGAGAACCTCAAGCTGTGGTTTACAAACAGTTTTCTTGCAGAATGTGCTGTGAAATAGCAAACCGGTTTTAACTTATCTGTTACCTTGGGGCTTTGTTTACTTTCCTAAATGGAGAAGCAGAAGGATATAAAGAAAGAATTCTGGAAAAGTATACCACCTAGAACTGTTTCCCAAGCTCTTTGGCTGTGGTCTTGTATGATGTAGAAGTAAGTGGTTCAACAGAAATAAATTTTTTGTTTGAGATGGATCAGGGATTTTTGTATTCTAATGGGTTTGGTGAATTTCTGTACCATATATTCATTATTTTGTATATGAATATGAATAAACAGTGGTATCACCCTAGTGTAGTCATTTTGTTGATTTCTTATGAGGATTTGATTACAAATGCATGTACTTTGGGAAATATTGGCCTGGTAGAAGCTAAGTTAATTACTTGTTTCAGAGAATTAATTATAAAAATGTCAATACTATCATTAATGATGTTTTTAAGTGTGATATTAATGAATGAACAAATTTGGAATATTTTTCTATTCTGATTGCTACTGGGAAATAGTTTATAATATTTTAGGTATGGTGTGTATCATCACATATTTTCTCAAAGAGAAGTGTCTATATATGTGGAAAAACTCAAGTCACTGAATTTTTCACATTTCTATATGAGAAAAGTTAATGCAAACTATGACATGGCATGGATTGTTTAAATAGATTTTTTGAAAGTTTTTCACTGAATCATGCAGATTATTAAAGTATGAAAATGTCAATGGAACTATTTAATAAGTTTACCTCCCTTGCTTTAAAGAAATTCCAGGTCAAGGAGATAGAGTGAAATGTTCAAGTCTAAATATTAGGGAAAAAACAATAACAAAAACGAAGAAAATAAGTGGATAAACAGGATACTTAGGGCATAAATAAGAAATTTCTTTTTTCCTCCCTCTCCTCTCTTTCAGGAGCCCAAAGTTTTCCAGCCCCAGCTTTGTTCTTGGTGACATACTGTAAAGACCACCATTTCCAAAGCCACTTCATGGTCCCTGTTAGCTGCTGGAATTTCAGCATTTGGGTATTTGCTTTAAGCAGCAAGGAGAGGAGGTGAAATGATTCTCTTTCAGAGCATTTTCTGGAAGTTGAACACCCTGCTCTCCTTCTATCCATCACTAGAATTTAGACATATGGTCAAACCTAAAGGCAAGGAAACCATGCGCCCAGCTAAAAATTGTGAAGAAAGTGAGAATAGTGGTTAGGGGATAATTAACAGCCTCTGTCACTCAGGAAGGTAGTTAAAGCAGAGCTTGAAAGTTTATTCTGCTTCTTAGAATTCCCGTGTATTCTTTCTTTGCCACTTTTCCACTTAATTATGTAAATATACACAGGTTCTGCACTATTAAACTCTTCAAAGCTTACTTTGACTCTCCCCTCTCTCTTAAAGTTTTTCCTAACTACCAAATCTCAGTATGATGATTTATGCCTCTGTGAATTTTCATGTATTTGGTCTATACCACAAAGTCTGGGTGGTACTGTATCATAGATACTTCTGTTTGTATGCAGACTTTTTCCAACTCTATCTCCAGTTTCAAGAGGGCTGAGAGTGTACTGTTACTACAGGTTTGTGGCTGGCCCTACTGTTTGATTTTCTGGATCCAGTGACTTTTTGTCCTCATCCTAGTTTACAGATTTGTTGACCTCTGTTGTTTATAAAAGTTCATCCTGCCCCTTCGCTTCTGTGATACCACCACTAACTGCTTATGAGTTCCAACTAACATGTTAGTTACAACACTGTGTTCCCACAATTGCCAGCAGAAGAGATCTTTCACTTTGACCAGTCAGTGCTCACTTGTCGGATATTTTAATACAGTAAGTGTTTTCACACTGTCTACCTACAGTGTGGTTTGTGGGCAGGATCAGATTTGTGGGCAGATTTTGTTTGGCTCACAGAAAGTCATTGAAAGAGTGATTTAGTTGCCAACATTTAAAAATCAGATGTCTTGTAAAAAAAAAAAAAAAAAGAAAGAAAACGGAATTTCTAGATGCTCTTGAAAAATTCAAAGATCTGGCAACACTGGACCAACATGCCTACATGCTTTTAAAAGGCTTAAGCTAAGTAGCTATTTTCCCGTTAGAAGACATAATGCCATGTGTTCACTAAATCTCACTTCCTTTTCTTTCTTCTTTTTTTCTGAGCACATAACTAAATTACATTTTGTAACGAATCAGTTATCACTGTTTGACTGAGTTCAACCAATCTTACAGAGTTACAAGTGATATACGTAACTTCAAGGAATGGCTGCTGAAAAAAATGCCCATATGATGCTCACTTCTCCATTTCTTAGCCTGTATGTCAGAATGGTGCAGAGGATACAAATGGATGACTTCAAGCCCTAAAAGACAATGGGGACACTGCAGAGAAGGAGTCTGAATCCTTGAACTATTACATGGAACAGAGTTCCCATGCTAATCTCCGCTATTACATAAGTAATAAATAAACATTTATTGTATTAAAATGTTGGAATTTGAGGATTGTTCTTTACAATAGTTAACCTAAGGCTCTTTTTTTTTTTTAAAGTAATCTCCACACCAAACATAGAACTTAAATTCATGGCCCTAAAATCAAAAGTCACATGTTCTACCAATTGACCCAGCCAGGAGCCTCCTATATACTCTCCTTAGACAGTGGTGGGCAGTCTGTAGTTCACCATGGTCTCCACCAATCCCAATTCACCTTCCCAATTCCAACAAGGAGTTGAATTTTTGACTTAAATCATGTACTTAGAGCAGTCATTGAGTAAATTTTGAGGACCAAGTTTAAAAGGAATTTAACAAACTGAAGCATTTAAAAGTTAGTTTACCAAGCCCTGGATTACTTGCCATAAAGAAGAACAGTTGAAGGAATTATGAATATAGAGCTTGGAAATTTATAAAGTATTTTAAACAATCTCCCAGTGTTGGAAAGAGTTATTCAGGGAGGATTTAAGCTTGCGTTTAGTATATCTGGAGGGCATAATTAGGACCAACTGGATGAAAATAGAACTAAAATATCTCCTTCCAGAAGGTAACAGACACTGTTCTTATATTGGGTTAATAGGTTGAATTACAAGACCCCTGAATTTCAGAAAAATTCTTAGATTTTTATGAAGTTTTTGCTAAAAAATTATTCATCTAATATGTGAGTGTATATACCTATTATTCTGCTTTCCTTGGAACATTACAATTTGGTTTGGTTTGGTTGTTTTTATTGTTACAGTGAACATATAATGCTTTGTTTTCACAAAGTGAGCTTCAACTGTGCTACAGATTGATTTGTTTTTTATGAATACAAAATGAAATTGCCTTGATGAAGTAATTAGTAGTCGGTAAGTCCTAACGATGGTAGCATTTTTACTTTCATAGTTCCAATATTGAAAATAGATGAGCTTTTATGTCTCTTGACCTGAACTCTTTTAAATAAGTCCAGTGACTATTTTATTTATAACCATCTTTAAATTCCATAAGATTTTTTGCAGAATCCTGGTGAATGCTAATACCATTAAAATATAAGGTATAAAATAGAATATGAATCACTGACCTCTACCTCTGAAACTAGTAATATATTATATGTTAATTAATTAAATTTGAGTTAAAAATTCAAAAAACTTGGGGCGCCTGGGTGGCTCAGTTGGTTGAGCGACTGCCTTCGGCTCAGGTCATGATCCCGGAGACCTGGGATCGAGTCCCACATCGGGCTCCCTGCTCTGCGGGAAGCCTGCTTCTCCCTCTCTCACTCCCCCTGCTTGTGTTCCCTCTCTGACTGTGTTTCTCTCTGTCAAATAAATAAAATCTTTAAAAAAAAATAAATAAAAATAAATATTCAAAAAACTTTAAAAAACAAAAATTAATAACAATAATAACAATGAGTAAAGACATCAGATGCACAGTCTAAAGCCTAAACAGTTTTAATATTGGGATAATCATGTGATATGCTCATTCAATCTTGATAAAATCAATGCTACTACTTTTTTTTGTTCTCTTTTATACTTATAGGGTTGGCTCTCTCATTTTCAATATAGCTTCTCTGACCCCTTTTATAAGTTGGTGGGGAGTTATTAGTTGAGAGTTGCAAAACTAGGTCTTGGCTACCTCCTTGAATGTATGTTCAGGCATTTTGACTTGTGCTTTGGGGAGCTGGAGACTGCAGGTGTGGTTGGCACTTTGGAAAATTGACTTTCAGTAAAATCAGAGGAAGAAAGTGTTCCGATTTGATATTTGTACCATATTTTTCTCCAAGCTGGCAAGAACAAAGAGATGATTTGGGGCAACTTAGAAGGCAAAGAAATAATGTGGGGGGGGGAGGGGGAGATAAAAACTAAACTAAACTAAAATATAAAATATATGAAAAGGATTTTCCTAAAATAATTCCTTTATCTGAAAAAAAAGTATTTCTACATTTCTTCCTTTCTCTGAACTTTTTCAATCTCTATAACCTAAACTGAAATAAAAGTGTGAAAGTTACTGTTGAAGTCACTTGCCTTTCCCTTCCCCGAACCTATTCACCTTTTTATCTTTCCAGAAAGAACCATTAGCCTACATTTATTATTCCCAGGTATATTTTTGAAGTATTATTACTAAAGCAAACATTTTTTAAAAGATTTATTTGTTCATTTTAGAGAGAGAGAGCACAGGGGAAGGGACAGAGGGAGAGAGGAAGAGAAAGAACCTCAAGCAGACTCCCTGCTGAGCTTGGAGCTCAATGCAGGGCTTGATCTCACAACCCTGAGATCATGACCTGAGTCTAAATCAAGAGTCTGATGCTTAACCAACTGAACCTCCCAGATGCCCTGATCCATAAGCAAGTATTAATAAATTATATATTATTGATTGACCCTTGAACAATGCAGGGATTGGGATGCCAACCCCCACACAGTCAAAAATTCATGTATAACTTTTAATGACCCCCAAACTTAACTACCAATATTTGACTGGAAGCCTTACAGTTGATCAGCACATATTTCATATGTTATATGTATTATATACTATATTCTTATAATAAAATAAGACATAAAAGAAAATGTCATTCAGAAAATCATAAGGGAGGGAAATACATTTGTAGTAATGTACTGTATTAAAAAAAATCCATGTATAAGTGGACCTTCACCGCTCAAACCCATGTTGTTCTAGGGTTAACTACATATACACCACACAGAATGCAATTTTTTTCCCTATTCAATATTGCAGGGTTGTTTAGTTTTGTTTTGTTTTTAAAAAGCAAATGCATTCTTGTTAAATATTTTACCTATTTTTTCCCTTAAGCACTTAAACTATTAATTTGTTCTAATCCATTCATAGGTTCTAAAGTCAATAAGTATAAAACACTATAGAGTTGTCTTCCTCCCACTACTGTACTTTAGTCACCCATTTTCCACCCACCTCAGTTCCCCAAAATAGGTACCCATGGTTACTAGTTCCTTGTGTATCTGTCCAGAAATGTTTTAAATGAAGAAATAAATGAAAGTGTGCTATGGCCTTTCTGTACATTGTTTTCTTTTTTAAATAATATATTATGTTTTTATATCATTACACAAAGAACATCCTTTGTTCCTTAGCATAGCATGTTTCATTTTGTGATTGGACATTCACATATTTACTATTCCATTAATGTACATTTACATTGTCTCTATTTTTTAGCAACTACAAATGATGCAGCAATATATAACACACATACACATAATTTTGCACATATGAGTTATATTAGTTACCTATTACAGTGTAAAAGATTAGCAGCTTACATTGACAAATATTTATTATCTGACATTTTCTGTGGCCTGGGATTCCAGGTACAATCCAGGTATGATATTTAGCTAGATTCTTTGGCTTCATTAACTCTCATGGGATTGCAATCAGGGACTGGTCTGTGTCTGTATCAGAAGTCTGATTGGGGGCGCCTGGGTGGCTCAGTGGGTTAAAACCTCTGCCTTCGGCTCAGGACATGATCTCAGGGTCCTGGGATCCAGGCCCGCTTTGGGCTCTCTGCCCAGCAGGGAGCCTGCTTCCTCCTCTCTCTGCCTGCCTCTCTGCTTCCTTGTGATCTCTCTCCTGTCAAAAAATAAGTAAAATCTTTAAAAAAAGAAAAAAAAAGAAGTCTTGATTGGGAGAGGATCTGCTTTCAAGCTCACTCATGATTATTGTCAAGATTCACTTCCTTACAGACATTTTAGAGTGAACAAATATTAAAACTATATCTATTATCTCAAAATGAGTTAAAGGATATTAAGAAAATTAGAATTAGAAATAAATATATAAAAATACTGCACAAAATTAAACTTAGAAAAATACAAAAATGAGATGATAGAACTAAAAAATAACCAATTTTAGTTTTTAAATGCTTTGATGACTATTTTGTGCCTCTAAGTTGGAACACAGATGCTTGAGTTTCACTGAACTATATGACTAGGTGTGGAACTGCTTCATCAAAGTATGTGTACATCATCAAATTCATTAAATATTGCCAAATTGTCCTCTAAAATATTTTTAAAAATATGTTTTTGCTAGCTTACATTTACACCAATATTTTA
Source organism: Spilogale gracilis (assembly GCA_004023965.1). NCBI lineage: Eukaryota > Metazoa > Chordata > Mammalia > Carnivora > Mephitidae > Spilogale > Spilogale gracilis. Next base: position 46,126 of record PITA01010288.1, read on the forward strand.
GGACACTCAACAGTTCTACATAAATTTACCCACATTTTTTTTTGTCAAACTGTTCCAATTTTGGCTATCTCTGGGGCATGAAATGTTATCAAAATATTATTTAAATTTTTATCTCTGTGATAGTGAAGTTTTGCCTTTTAATATATTTTTTATCAATTTTTTTCTGAATTACCTGCTCACGGCTCTTATCTGCTTTTCTCTTTTTTTAATTGATTCATAATAATTCTTTGATCTATTCTAAAGAATAGTACTCTGTTGTTATATGCATCTCAGATCTCTTTTTTTTAAGTTTTGGGTCTGTTTTCTTAATTTTCAGTGGCTTTTTTTTAAACAAAACTTGTCATTTTAGTGTAATATGTATCTCAACACATTTTTACATCTGGCTTCTTGTGTGAAGTCTTTGTGCCTTCCCCACCTCATTCCAGTAAGAAAAATAATTGTCTTATACATTCTTTAACATTTTTATAAAGTTTTACATGTGAGTCTTTAATCCATAGACTTCAGTTATCCCCTGAGGCATGTTCCAAAAGTTTATTTTTGCTACATCAATGACCACATTGAAATACATTTTTCACTGCTACAGACTATGCCTCCTCTGGTATTCTTGTGCATGAGCACCTGTTTCCCTGGGTGGCCCCTAGAAGAGGAGGGACTGGGTGAAGAATATGATTTTCATGTTCACTAGCTACTGCCAAATCATTACTCTAAGAGAATTGTTAAATTGGTTCTATCCCCAGTAAAGTATGAGTTCTACTACCTCACAAGTGTCACCAAACATTAATTTGCACCAATCTGATGAGCCTTAATTGTTCTATCAGTAGTTATGTTACAAACTTATTTTTTTTCTTTCAATCTGTTTACTTGAGATATAGTACACAATGATGTATTCAAAGTGGATGGTCTAGTTTATGAGTTTGCATGATTTGTGAATCCTTGTTTATTTCTTTCAATGATAAACAAATATCCCCAAAGATATTTGTTTGTTTGTTGTTTTAAAGATTTTATTTATCTATTTGACAGAGAGAAACACAGTTAGAGAGGGGACACAAGCAGGGGGAGTGAGAGAGGGAGAAGCAGGCTTCCCACCTAGCAGGGACCTTGATGCAGGGCTCTATCCTGAGACCCCCGGATCATGACCTGAACTGAGGCAGATGCTTAACGACTGAGCCACCCAGGTGCTCCCTCAAGGGTGTTTCAATAATGTATCCTTCCCCCATTGTTACCTAATATGTAAGACTATCTTAAAGGTGATCAAGGAAAAGGAATTTACAGTTATTTACTTGAATTTTCTCATCCCTGTGCTTGGAATATTCATGCTAATAATATCTTGTATGTTATGAGCACTTGACAGTTTTAAAGTGTTCCAAATGCATTTGACAAGCATTTAAAACTCAGATTAAAGTTTCTCATAGCTAAGCATAATAAAACTAAAATGTTCTTTTTTGTGCGGATGAGTCACTTTCAGTTTCTTCATTGTCTATTATGTTATGTTTAATCAAAAATGCTTGCATATTTATATCAACTTTCTGTTTACCCCTTGGATTATTCATGCCTGAGTGGAGTGTCAGCTGCAGAAATAGGAGGTTTAATGAGTTTCATGGGGATACCTCATTCCAAGAACAAAAACTGGAAAAGGAATAAAACACAAGTGTCTGCATACTAATATGGGCCATTGTTAGAGCTGATCTCAGGAGCTCAAGATGATAGATAGTCCCAACACAATATACATCTCCTTTAGAGAGGCCTTTAGTCCAATTTTGTTTTCTTTTTATAAATTAATCTCCTGCACACACTGTGCTAATGCTAACCATATAAACAGCAAATACCCAAAGGGAGAGTTTACCACTACTCTACCCTCAATACTCCATTACTCTGCACCTGCTCAGGTTTTATTTTAGACCGTTGCTTTGTTCTGCTGCTCTTTTCTGTCTTCCTTTCCCTCTTTTTCTTTCTTTCTTTCTTTCTTTCTTTCTTTCTTTCTTTCTTTCTTTCTTTCTTAGAACCATTGTTTGTAACAGAAATAAATGGATGCCATAAGAATAAACATTTAGCTTATTAGCATTCTACACAGACATTTTTTTCTATGAAAAGAGCCTTAATTTACTTTGGTGAGGGTAATGCATTATAAAGTACCTTTTTTACATATTTAATATATGCTATGCCGTGCTAGTCTGTTGGGACAGCAAGCAAAGTTAATTTAAAAGAGTGAAATCTAAAGTTGATCTATGAAGTACATGAAAAATGGAGAACTAAGGCAATTATTTATGCTTTTCAGATTAAAAATTCTAATATATGTATAAATAAAAAGAGATTTGGCTCTGTATAATTTAGATACATTATTTTGTGTGTGGTTTTATGTGTGTGTGTGTGAGTGTGTGTGTGTGTCTGCATGCAGTAAAATAAATGGAATTATAATTTGGTTTTATATTTCATAGTAAAAATCAAACAAAAGACTTCCAAAGTACCCTCCATTTCTTAAGCCAGGTGAAGTTTTTGAAGCAATAGTATCCGATGGTATTCAGGATTTCATTAACTCATCTGCAACATAGGGGAAAATATTGTTTTTTAATTTTAAACCTTGTTTTGAACTATATTCAGCACTTTGAGATAAATAGCCTCTAAATTTCCCAGTTTCCTCAGATTAAAGAGAATAAACTACATTCATTAAAGCAGAAAGATGCTGATTTCTCCACACATAAAAGAGTACTCTGATGTGGTGCTTGGGTAACAATGAGGAAGGAGATAGGCAAGAGAGAAAAATGGGAATGAATATTAATATAATGACTTATTCATGTAAAGCACGTTATGCATTATTTATATTGTTTTTGTGGTTGATTTTATCTTTTGTAATCCAGTTCCCTCCCTCTCCCTCTCTTCCTTCCTTCCCTCCCTCCCCTTTCTTTCTTTCTTTCTTTCTTGCTTTCTTGCTTTCTTGCTTTCTTGCTTTCTTGCTTTCTTGCTTTCTTGCTTTCTTTCCTTCTTTCTCTCCCTTTCTCCCTTCCTCCCTGCCTTCCTCTGTCCTTTCTCTCTCCCTCCTTCCTTCCTTCTTCCCTCTCTCCCTTCTTCCCTCTCTCCCTTCTTTCCTCCCTCCCTCCTTCCTTCCTCCCTCCCTTCTTCCTTCCTTCCTTCCTTCCTTCCTTCCTTCCTTCCTTCCTTCCTTCCTTCCTTCTTCTCTCTCTTTTTCTTTTCCTCTTTCTTTCTTTCTCTCTCTTTTTTCTTTCTTTCTTTCTCTTCATTCTTTTTTTTTCTTTTTGGCAAATGACCCAAGAGAAGCTATCAACTTGATCAGTTTGCATGGTTAGTAAGTGTCAGAGTCAGAATGTGAACTTTATGACTACAAAAATCAATATCCCATCCAACATACCATGCAACAAGAAGTACACAGGGAATTTTGGCAAAGGGTGATGGCATGTGTAAAGTTCTTCAATAAATCCACAGATTTGTTCTTCATATTCTTCAGTGTTGTAGAGGAGGAATGAATGTATTGCTAAGAGCATATATCTAAAGAATACAATGTCTTGGAGAATTCAGAGATATGAACTACTACTACTAACAAGGCCATATAGTGTCTTAGAATTTATGGAAATATTTTGTATGATTTAGACATTACTTCTTGAGGGCTTGTTGTTTTTATTTTTCTAATCATGGTTCTATTACATTCATCTATTCAACAAGCTGGTGAGGAAAGTATTATTAACCAGTTTTATAGCTGAAGACACCAAGGTTCAAAGACTGAGCCATTCAGAGATTTCTCAGAACTCAAAGTCTTCAAATGTCTAGTCCTCTAAACTTGTGCTCTTCCACTGTCCCATGGGACTGTTCAATACATCAGAAATGGAAGACAGAGAGCCAAGAGCCCAACAATTATTTCACAGTAAGAAAATGAGACAGTGGGGTGCCTGGGTGGCTCAGTCAGCTAAATATCCAACTTCAACTCAAGTCATGATCTCGGGGTCCTGGTATCAAGCCCCATGTTGAGCTCCCTCTTTGGTGGGGAGTGGGCTTCTCGCTCCCCCTCAACTCCTCCTCTCCACTCATGCTCTCTTTCTCAAATAAATAAACAAAATCTTAAAAAAAAAAAAGAAAATGAGACAATTATTGCAATTATTCATACTTCCCAAATTCCTTGTTTATATAGAGCCACCCCAGTATTTCAATTCTAAAACATCCAAATAATTCTCTCAATCTTTCCTTTCACTTAGCCAAATTAATTAAATGAAAAAAATAATTCTCCATCAAATTTTTTTAATTAGATAAGTAAATATTAAAGAAATACACTTTAAAATTCTTGAATGTACTGATAGTAAATGTTACAATGTTTTCAACCATCATTTAGGAAGGCCACCTATCTTACTGATTAGGCACTGTGACTCTGGAGTTCTGACTTCCAGAATCCAAGTCTTAATTCTAGAATGTATTTTCTAGATAATGATATAACATTTCTGAATCTAATTTTTCATGCATGCTATGGGTAGAATAATATGCTTATATCATTTATGATGCTAGATTACAAGTTTTATAAAACTACTCAAAATAAACTTCAGTAAGGGGCAAGATGGCAGAGAAGTAGGAGACCCTGTTTCAAAAGGTCTCCTGAAGTGAGCTAAACTATCTACCAGGACAATCTGAACACCCATGAAATCAGCCTGAGATGTAAGACACGCTTCTGGATCATTTCTGGACCTCTATGGGGATAGAAGAGCATCAGCAGAGAGGTAAAGCAGAACGGGGGCACTCAGGCTGATTTCAGAGGAGAAACAGGAGGGGGTGGGGCTACTAAAGGCGATCCATTGGAAAATAATACCCCAATACAAAAGTACTCTGTGCTTAGGGACCAGCATTAACTTGCAGTCTGGTTAAAAGCACTCAAAAGCAAAGGGTCTTCACCGTAGGCAGGGACATAAAATACAACACCGGGCCAGGGATAGAAAATGCTCCCTGGTACCATGCGGGAGGGAACCTGGCGGAGCATAGTCTCTTTAAAAGCCAGGAGCGCACAACCCGCAAAGGAGGCAACTCTGCAGACTTCTGCGATCTGCGGGGCCACGACATCTCAGTCCCTTCTGCATAGGGGTGCAAAATAGACTAGCTGGGCAGAGACAAGATCACACTACCCGAAATCAGTCCCGGTTTCCCTGGCACGGGAGCGAAATGACAAGTGGGGACTTCAAGCGCCAATCTGACCATCGACTGCGTGGCGCCGGTTGTGACAAGCAGCCAAAGGGGAAGATACGGGGAGAGGCTGGGAGCCCCGCACCATTCAGAAGGCTGCTGACTGAGGCCTCCCTCTGGGAAGGAGGTCTGGGTGCAGACTTCTTAGTCAGGCCTGACTTTCTGAAAAGCTGCAAAAAAACGCAAAAGAACAAATCCTCCAGAGAACAAAAGCCTGAAAACCTGGTTGCCATGGAGCCCAGCCCCAGGAAGGGGGCAGAGAGACACAGCCCAGGTAGAAGAGACCAAAAAACAGCGTGGCAGTCCCCCTCCCCTGAAAGCAAGCCAGAAGAACAAGAAGACAACACCAAAACTGTTTAAAAAACCCCAACGTCAGAGGAAAGGCAATATATTAAGCTCCTGGTACAACCCCAAAAGCTGTACATGTTATAGATACAGCTTTTCACTTTATTTTCTTTTTAACTTTTTTCTATTTTTATTTTTGAAGTTTTCACTTTATTTTAAAATTCACTCTCACGGTTTTTGCTCTTTTATTTTTTAACCCACTTCTTGTTAAAATGTGATACTTAATACAACACTCCATAATAACTTTTTACCTTGAACTTTTTTCAAACACATATCTGTGTTTTGTTGTTGTAGTTGTTTTTGCTCCTTTCATTTGTTTGTTTGTTTTTTGTTTCTTTTTCCTTTTTTCTCTTTTCTTTCCTTTATTCTTTTTTCTTTTAAATATACATTTAGTTATAAGCTTCAAGGTAATCCTTCATTCCTATTCAATACCACTCCTATATACAAACCAGTTGTAATCTCCCTATATCTTTAGATAGTGGACTCCACTAACAACAATAACAAGACACACCCAGGATGCTCTGAAATACTTTCCTTGCCCGCAAGGAGGGTTTACACTCACCTTCCTACCCAATTCTGTCAGTGTTTCTGTGTAATTGTTTTTGCTTTTGTAATATATAAGTACTGGTCTTGGGGGTCATTCGGGATGGGCTTAGCTTTTTGATCTCTTCAGCTTTCTTTTACTCTTGGTGGTCTTTTTCTCTACTCTGTTGTAGTTTTTGTACCATATAAATCCTACCATTGGGGCCCACTCTGGCCCAGTTTTGTTTTTTTGTTTTTTTGTTTTTTTGTTTTTTTGCTTGCTTCCTTTTTCTTCTTCTGTTTATTCTTTCTTCTTCCTTTTCAGTGGTGACTTTTGATTGCTCTGAAACCTTCTGGTGAACAATTCATCTGGATAGTGGTTGATATTTTCAGTTATACATCCCCTCAACCACTCCTCACCAAAATAACAGAGGAGGAATGACCAACAGAAGAAAAATCCAGAGATTGCAATGCCTGTCACAGCATTACTGGAGATGAACATAAACAATAAGACAGAAATGGAATTCAGGGCAGCAATCGTCCAAGCAATGGCTAATTTGGAAAAAGAACATCAGTCTCAAGATAGAAGCTCTAATGACAGAAATGAAAGCTGAGGTTAGACAGGCTATTAATGAGATGCAATCTAATTTAAATATGCTAACACCTAGAGTAAGTGAAGCTGAAGATTGTATTAGTGATTTAGAAGACAGATGGATCAAGAAAGAGGAGAAGAGAAGTCTTGGAACAAACAGCTAAAATCCCATGAAAATAGAATTAGGGAAATAAATGATGCCATGAAATGCTCCAATATCAGAATTATTGGAATTCCTGAAAGAGTTGAGAGAGAGAGAGAGAAGCCAAGAAGATATAGTTGAACAAATCATGGATGAAAATTTCCCGAATCTGGGGAATGAAATAAATGTTCATGTCCTAGAGGCAGAGAGGATACTCCCCAAGATCAATAAGGCCAGAAAAACCTCCAGGAACATAGTTGTGAAATTCATGAATCATAAAACCAAAGAATATGTCTTAAGAGCAGCGAGGGGGAAGCGATCCCTTACCTTTAGAGGGAGGACCATCAGAATAACGCAAGCCAAAAAGGGCTGGCAAGACATAATCAGGAAATTACATGTAAAAAGTTTGCAACCAAGGAAAATGTACCCAGCAAGATTGACTTTCAAAATGGAAAGGGAGATAAAGAGCTTCCAGGATTACCAAGGTCTAAAAGATTATGCAACCACCAAGCCAGCACTACAAGAAATACTAAGAAGGGTTCTATAAAACAGAAATGAACACAAGAGTGACACAGAACAGAAATTTACAGAGGTAATCTATAGAAACACAAACTTCACAGGCAACATGATGTCAATACAAACATATCTATCAATAATCACTCTCAATGTGAATGGCCTAAATGCTCCAATGAAAAGACACAGGGTTGAAGACTGGATAAAACAACAGGACCCATGCATATGCTGTTTACAAGAGACACATTTTGAATCTAAAGAAACTTCCAGATTGAAAGTGAGGGGATAGAGGACCATCTTTCATGCGAGTGGACCTCAAAAGAAAGCCGGGGTAGTGATTCTCATATCAGAAAAATTGGATTTTAGTCTAAAGACATAGAAGGACACTACATCATTCTCAAAGGGTCTATACACTAAGAAGATCTAGCAATTGTAAATATTTATGCCCCCAACATGGGAGCAACCAACTACATAAGCCAACTGTTAAGCAAAATAAAGAGTCATATTGATACAAATATATTAATTGTAGGAGATCTTAACACACTACTCTCATCAATGGACAGATCATCTAAATAGAAAATCAACAAAGAAACAAGAACTTTAAATGACACATTGGACCAGATGGATCTTATAGATATATTCATAACATTCCACCCTAAAACAGCAGAATACTCATTCTTCTCCAGTGCACATGGAACTTTCTCCATAATAGACCACATACTAGGTCACAAATCAGGATTCAACCATTACCAGAAGATTGAGATTATTCCCTGCATATTCTCTGACCACAATGCCATGAAACTGGAATTCAACCACAACAAAAAGTTCAGAAGAAAATCAAACACTTAGAAGCTAAAGACTATCCTGCTCAATAATATGTGGATCAACCAGGAAATCAAAGAAGAACTGAAACACTCATGGAAACCAATGAGAACGAAGATACATCGATCCAAAACCTATGGGATACAGCAAAGGCAGTCCTAAGGGGGAAATTCATAGCCATCCAAGCCTCACTCAAAAAAATTGAAAAATCCCAAATACACCAACTATCATTACACCTTAAAGAACTGGAAAATCAACAAAAAATTAAACCAACCCCATACACAAGACAGGAAATAAATAAGATTAGAGCAGAGATCAATGAACTACAAACTAGAGATACAGTAGAATGCATCAACGAAACTAGAAGCTGGTTCTTTGAAAGAATCAATAAGATCGATAAACCATTGGCCAAACTCATCCAAAAGAAAAGGGAGAAGACCCAAATTAATAAAATTCTGAATAAAAGGGGAGAGATCATCACCAACACCAAGGAAATAGAAAAAATCGCCAGAAATTACTATCAACAATTATATGCCAATAAGTTTAACAACATAGAAGAGATGGATACATTCCTAGAAACCTATAAACTTCCAAGACCAACACAGGAAGACATTGACAATCTGAATAGACCTATACCTAGTTACAAGATTGAGGCAGTGATCAAAAACCTCCCAAAAAACAAGAGCCCAGGACCAGATGGATTCCCTGGGGAATTCTACCAAACATTCAAAGAAGTAATAACACCTATTCTCCTGAAGCTGCTTCACAAAATAGAAACTTAGAACTTCCAGACTCTTTCTATGAAGCCAGCATTACTCTAATCCCCAAACCAGACAAAGACCCCATCAAAAAGGAGAACTTCAGACCAATATCTCTGATGAATATGGATGCCAAGATTCTTACAAGATCCTTGATAACAGGATCCAACAATACATTAAAAAGATTATACACCGGGGTGCCTGGGTGGCTCAGTTGGTTGGGCGACTGCCTTCGGCTCAGGCCATGATCCCGGAGACCTGGGATCAAGTCCCACGTCGGGCTCCCTGCTCGGCGGGAAGCCTGCTTCTCCCTCTCTCACTCCCCCTGCTTGTGTTCCCTCTCTGGCTGTGTTTCTCTCTGTCAAATAAATAAAAATCTTAAAAAAAAAAAAAAAGATTATACACCATGACCAGGTGGGATTTATCACAGGGATTCAAGGGTGGTTCAACACTCATAAATCAATCAACGTTGATAGAATAAATCAATAAGAGAAGAGAGAAGAACCACATGGTACTCTCATACAACATCTGTTCCTGATTAAAACTCTTCAAAGTATAGGGATAGAAGGAACATTCCTCAACCTTATAAAATCTATGAAAAACCCACAGTGCATATCATTCTCAATAGGGAAAAACTGACATCCTTCCTCAATAGGGAAAAACTGACATCCTTCCCTCTGAGATCAGGAACAAGACAAGGATGCCCACTCTCACCACTACTATTCAACATAGTGTTAGAAGTCCCAGCAATAGCAATCAGACAACAGAAAGAAATAAAAGGTATTCATCTTGGCAAAGAAGAAGTCAAACTCTCTCTTTTTGCAGATGACATGATGCTCTATGTGGAAAACCCCAAAGAATCTAACCCCCAAACTACTAGAACTCATACAACAATTTGGTAATGTGGCAGGATACAAAATCAATACACAGAAATCAGTTGCGTTCTAATACACTAACAATGAAAATATAGAAAGGGAAAATAGAGAATTGATTCCATTTACTATAGCACCAAAGACCATAAGATACTTAGGAATAAACCTAACTAAAGAAGTTAAAGATCTGTACTCGAGGAAACTCATGAAAGAAATTGAAGAAGACACAAAAAGATGGAAGAGCATTCCATGCTCATGGATGGGAAGAATAAACATTGTGAAAATGTCTATACTGCTCAGAGCAATCTATACTTTCAAAGCCATTCTGATCAAAATTCCACCAACATTTTTCAAAGCATTGGAACAAACAATCCTAAAATTTATATGGGACCAAAAAAGACCCTGAATCGCTAAGGAATTGTTGAAGAAGAAAAACAAAGCTGGTGGCATCACATTACCCAACTTCAGGCTTTATTACAAAGCTGTGATCACCAAGACAGCATGGTACTGGCACAAAAACAGAAAAATAGACCAATGGAACTGAGTGGAGAGTCCAGATATGGACTCACAAATCTATGGTCAAATCATCTTCAACAAAGCAGGAAAAAATATCCAGTGGAAAAAAGACAGTCTCTTCAATAAATGATGCTGGGAAAATTGGACAGCTATGTATAGAAGAATGAAGCTAGACCATTCTCTTACACCACACACAAAGGCAAACTCTAAATGGATGAAAGATCTTAACGTGAGGCAAGAATCCATCAAAATCCTAGAAGAGAAGATAGGCTGTAACCTCTTTGACATCAGCCACAGCAACTTCTTTCAAGACACATCTCCAAAGACAAAGGAGACAAAAGCAAAAATGAACTTTTGGGGCTTAATCAAAATAAAAAGCTTCTGTACAGCAAAGGAAACAGTCAACAAAACAAAGAGGCAACCCACAGAATGGGAGAAGATATTTGCAAATGATACCACAGATAAAGGGCTGGTATCCAAGATCTATAAAGAACTACTCAAACTCAATATCCAAAAAGAAGATGAACACATCAAAAAATGGGCAAGAGACATGAAGAGGCACTTCTCCATAGAAGATACAGAAACGGCTAACAGACACATGAAAAAATGTTCAACATCACTAGCTATCAGGGAAATTAAAATCAAAACCACATTGAGATACCACCTTACACCAGTCAGAATGGCCAAAATTAACAAGACAGGAAACAACAAGTTTTGGAGAGGCTGCAAAGAAAGGGGAACCCTCTCACACTGTTGGTGGGAATGCAAGTTGGTGCGGCCACTTTGGAAAATAGTATGGAGTTCCTTAAAAAAAAATAGAGCTACCCTATGACCCTGCAATTGCACTACTGGGTCTTGATCCCAAAGATACAGATGTAGTGAAAAGAAGGGCCATATGTACCCCAATGTTCATTGCAGCAATGGCCACAATTGCCAAAGTGTGGAAAGAGTCAAGGTACCCTTCAACAGATGAATAGATAAAGAAGATATGGTACATATATACAATGGAATACTACACCTCCATCAGAAAGGATGAATATCCAACTTTTATAGCAACATGGACTGGATTGGAAGAGATTATGCTGAGTGAAATAAGCCAAGTAGAGAAAGTCAAGTATCACATGGTTTCACTTACATGTGGTGAATAGGGGTAATATAGAGGACAGTAGGAGAAGGAAAGGAAATGGCAAGTAGGGTAATTCAGGGAGAGAAACGAAACATGAGAAACTTTGGACACAGAAACAAAGTGAGGGTCTTGGAGGGAAGGGGGACGGGGGATGGGCAGGCCTGGTGGTGGTTACTGAGGGCACGTATTGCATGGAGCACTGGGTGTGGGACATAAACAATGAATCTTGGAACACTGAAAAAATAAATTTAAATTAAAAAAAATAAACTTCAGTAACCAAAATACAGTGATCTATGTAAATTCAGAGTTGAGAGTTCCCAAGAAGTCCTTGATCACAGCTCTGGTTTCATTTTTCTAAAGTTTCATGACAGTGTTGGCTTACTTCAGGGTAGCCAAATGCCTGCAGTACTTCTGAGTGTCCTTTCTCACACTGTTTCCTCCAGAATAAGAGAGTTATACCTTACTCATAATCATCAAATGCAAGCCCTTTAAGCTTCATTGGGATTTAGCTATCTAGAAGTCCTTTAGAATTGTTTCTACAGCAAGAAGAATGAGAAGGAGTACTCTTGGTGGTTTAGGCCAGTGTATTGATCATAGTGTCAGTAGTAAACAGACCTCATAGTAAGCTCACAGTGAGGGAAGAGTCAGAAATGGCAGTGGAGAATACCAAAGTCACTGTCCCTTGCAGCCTGCCATGTAAGGTGATTATAGAATGAAAGAAATTATACAAACCAGAGCCTCTGACACATCACAACAAATATGTATACAGTAGATAATGTTATTCTTCTCATGCTTTGCTTTATTTTCATATCATTTGATGATTTCATTAGCAGATGATCTAGGATATAGAAAGCAAGATTATATAGAGTATCTTAAAAATTTTCTAGGATATTCTAAATAACTGAATCTGTTGTTATTTTATGTGCTAAGTTTGGCTTGTACAGAGAGCCAAATAATACATCTTGATTCAAACAATTCTTTGCTCTCATCCTCCTCTTTTTTCTTCCATAAAAATATCTGGATTAGATTGGAAGAGAGTATGCTGAGTGAAATAAGCCAAGTAGAGAAAGTCAAGTATCACATGGTTTAAGGTGCATAAAGGGTAATATAGAAGACAGTAGGAGAAGGAAAGTAAGTGGGAAGTAGGGTAATTCAGGGAGAGAAACGAAACAAGAGAGACTTTGGACACAGAAACAAACTGAGGGACTTGGAAGGAGGGGGTCGGGGGATGGGAGAGCCTGATGGTGGGTACTGAGGGCACCTACTGCATGGAGCAGTGGTTGTGGGGAATGGGCAATGAATCTTGGAACACTGAAAACAAATATAAATTAAAAAAATTATAAATTAAATGAATCATTCAGCAATGGTTGATTTGACAAACAAAAAAAACTACAGTAGAGAATTCATTAACTAGCTCACTGGTTCTCAAACTGTATGTGCTCATGATACACTTCAAAATGCACCAATTTAAGCAAAATATTAAAGGGATTAAAAGAAAATGGGTAATTTTTAAAAAAGCATTTCAGAAAATTGAAGGGAAGAAAACCTTTCATTAAAATTATTCAAATATCCTTTCAGAATTGAGACACTGAGTAGTCTTATTTTCTACTCTGACCACATTCCTGTGAACTTCAAAGATCTTCTCATGTATTTCTGATAAACATGTCATCTCTTTTTTCACCTTCTCTTTCTCTACATCTCTTTTTTTTGTCATAAGAGATTCCCTGTCACTTCACCAAACCTAACTTTTCATAATGATCATAACAGCTAAAATTTATTGAGTGTCTATTATTTCCCAGAGGCTGTTATATCTTTTATACAGCTTAACTCTTTTAATCTTCTAAACGGTAACATTCCTTGACAGAGATGTTTTGGTTCTTTTAGCACACATTATTGGGAGCTCTGGAGGAAGTCTATCTTTTATCACACTCTATGCTTCAAGGACTTATTTTTATAGTTTGAGTAAGCCACTTACAAGAAAGAATGCTTATATTGTCATCTCCTAATACACACACACACACACACACACACACGCACGCACGCACAGCAGCTATGTGATAAGTCTAGAGCTCTTCAACCAGCAGAAGTCTCCATGTAAAGGAACTTTATATTTCCTGAGTTTACAGCTTTGTATCCATGCACAAAGACTGCTTATCTGTTTCTAAATCATGGTTTCAAATTCCTGGAAGAAAGAATCTGATTGGTCCAGCTAAGGTTAAATGTTCATGAATGAGTCACTCAGCTATATCTTCCAGGAAGAATCTTATAGTTATTGAAGGAGAAAGAGAAGAAAGGGTGGAGAAAGAGAAGGAGGGCAGGGGGAAGTAGGGAAAATAACCAATTGATTAATTTTTGCCATTTGTACTAATGTCTCTGATAAAAGGATGCAATGTTATGAGTTTGTAGTGGGATTAGAAGAAATGGGACATACAGAGATCAGAAGAATCTGGACAAAGGAACAGGAAAGTTACTTTGCAGAAATACAATTCCTTAGCTTTGCGACTAAGGGTCTGTGTGAATGTTTTAGTAATGAACATGGAGACTTTATGAATTATTTATAGTTATTTAATTGTGTTTAATTTCATAGCATACTTGGTTTACTCTGTAGTGTGAGATGAATCATTCTTATCCAATTTTTCATAATTCAAGTCAAAGAAACCTTCCTGATAGTTTTGTAAAGTTTATCAAAATAGGGAATTTCAGCAGAACTGTAGTTTAGAGTCCTATACGCAGTGAGGGCAGACGGTGTAAATAGCAAGCCTTACAGAATATTGCAGTAATAAGACATTGTTGTCTGGAAGTATTATGCTATTACACTCATTCTTTTTAAAAAATTGTTCCTTCCAGAAGCAAAGAAGTGAAAGAGAATATCAAAACAAAACATACCACTGCATAACTAAGGACTCATAGTCAGGAGTGCAATAATCATTTCCCTGGATATGATTAGGGATCATATTCTCTTCATATTCTTTCATAGAGAATGACTTAGACTGTAAATACACTTTTCTGGCCCAAAGCTGTCCAAGAGTTTCCTCTCTTCCTGGCATGTTGGACTCATCACTCTACTATACTGAAGAACATCATAGTTTTCTGTTACTGCGAAGAGCCACAGATTTTCTTTCAAGAAGCTAACTCATTAATATCTGTAATGCCCATTGTATTAACATTAAAAAGAATAGGACCTTACATTATCAATTCAAACTCAATCTCAAATCAAAATCTGAATTATCCCTTGCATCCTGGTTCTTTTAACAGGGTAAGTTACATAAGAAGACAACATTTAGTATTATTAGTCTTTTAATTTTAACCATTTTAGTTATTATGCAATGACACCTCATTACAATTTTAATTTGCACTTCCCAATGATTAATGATGCTATGCATTTCATGTTTTTTGGTGACCTGACTTTTCTTTTGCATGCCTTTGTCTTTTCCTCAGTTCCTATAGTTTTTATAAAACTGCAATTTACATTTTTCTTATGGATTAGTTTTCTTAATCTTAATTTTATTATTTATTGAATAGGATAGTCTGGAGGCAAGTTCTGTGATGCATGGACATGAGACAATGGCTTATCTTTCCAGTCTCATAACAGTATCCTTTATGAATAGTCTTAATTTCAGAAAAGCCAATTTATTAATCTTTTCTTTTATGATTTGCTTTTTTGTGAACTCTTTCAAGGATCTCTGCATACTTCAACACATGAAAATTTTCTCCTCTATTTTATTCTGGAAGCTTCATTAGTTTACCTTTTGTATTTAGATATATGATCTATCTCAAATTTATTTTTTATGGTCAAATATTATTTATGAATAATATAATATTAAATTATATTTAATTTAACATAAGTTAAATATATTTATATTTATATAAATGTAATTATATAATTATATATTATATAAATATATTATATAAATTAATAAATATATTTAATTTATGACCCAGCACCATTTATTGAAAAGACCCTCTTTGTATAATAAATTCCAGTGGTGGTCTTTTTTTTTTTTTTAAAGATTTTATTTATTTGACAGAGAGAAACACAGCCAGAGAGGGAACACAAGCAGGGGGAGTGAGAGAGGGAGAAGCAGCCTTCCCGCCGAGCAGGGAGCCCTATGCAGGACTCGATCATGGGTAAGCCGGATCATGACCTGAGCCGAAGGCAGTCGCCCAACCAACTGAGCCATCCAGGCGTCCCCAGTGGTGGTCTTATCACAGAACTGATGCACATATATGTGTGAATCTGTTTTTGAACTTACTTTGATTCCTTAATCTCTATACCTATACTTGTGCCAATATTACATTCACAATTACTGTAGATTTATACTAAGTATTGCTCTCTCCACAACACTGGTGCGGGGGAGGGATAACTGGACCAGCCTGTTATCTTCCTGGGGCTGAGCGAGATGGTAAGTGTCCACCGCCTGCCACCCCTTCTGAAACCGGAAAGAAACCACACTGAGCGGGGAGTTTAGTCAGCAGTGAAGGTGCAGCAATCTCAGCTTTACTGTATCAGAGACACAGTTATATAGAGAGGAAAGGAGGGAGTAAAAGAAGTAGCAGGGGCCAATAGGAGCTCATTAGTGGCTATCACTAAGGCCTTAGGCAGATTTCAGGCCGGACTGCTGGGTGGGGCTAAGTTTGCCAGTCTGCCCTCGGGCTAAGAGCCGAGGCCGGGAAGATTGAGCTAGGTCACATTCACGGAAGTATTCCCGAGAAGCCAAAGAGGCCACCCCAGCCAACTTCCACTAATGGCCGCAAACTAGCGGTCACCAGGAGGTCCCAACAACTAAGTGTTGATATCTACTAATATAAGTAATCCAGCTTTATTCTTCAAGATTTCCTTGACTCAGGGGCGCCTGGGTGGCTCAATTGGTTAAGTGACTGCCTTCAGCTCAGGTCATGATCCTGGAGACCCAGGATCCAGTCCTGCATGAGGCTCCCTGCTCAGCGGGAAACCTGCTTCTCCCTCTCTCATCCCCCTGCTTGTGTTTTCTCTCTAGCTGTGTTTCTCTCTGTCAAATAAATAAATGAAATCTTTAAAAAAAAAAAAAAGATTTCCTTGACTCATATTAATCCTTTTCATTTTCTTATAAATGTTAGATTTAGCATAATTTTTATTTTAAAAAAGCTGCTGGGAATTTGGGATTTTAGTTAACATAGACTAATTTGGATGGGGTTTAAAATCTTTAGTGTTTGAGTTTTCTATTGCTGCATAACAAATTACTACAAGTTTAGGGAATTAAAACAACACTCATTAATTATTTCATTTTCGATAATCTGAAGTCTGGGCATGGATTATCTGGGTTCTCTGCCCAGGGTCAAGGCTCACAAAGCTGTTTGTATACAGTCAAACTGTTGGGTCAGTCTGGGGTCTAAAATGTGGCTCAGGGTCCTCTTCCAAGTACCTGTGCCATTTTCTTTAATTTGCTGCATAGATTACTTTTTGGACTACTTGTGACAATTGCAGTAACATCCCAGCTTGATGTAAAATAAATTGGAAGGGAAGGGAAAGGATGCCAGGCAGGAGAGGAGAAATGAAAGACAGCTAGATAATTCAAGAGGGGATTGGGGTTGGGGGAAGGAAAAGGAAGTTACCAGAAAAAGAAAACATAAACCCTAGAGAAGGCAGCCCTACAAGAGTGCCCTAAATTAAACATTTCTAGGTGGTAAACCATAGTTTAGATTTTTCAAATCTGCATTTGCTAAGTCAAGCCTGGAGGGTGGAGCAGTTGAATCAGTGTAAGACTGACAAGCCCGATAACTTCTAAAATAAGAGGGACAAGAGGGCTTAAGTGTAGGTCAGTTGGTCAGAGGGATGGAGCTATCAGGAGGAACAGAGAACCAGATTCCTGCAGGCTTTACCTTACCACACTTAGACTTGGGTGAGTTTAAAAGTGAATGAGGCAGGTAGGCAATGTATTTGGACCAAAAGTTGGCTTTCCCCCTGGGTTAGTCCTAGTGCATGGTCAGGTATCCCTAATGTAGCTGACTCCTCAACCCCACAGTTCACACAGGAGAGAAACTGGTTGGATTCTGTGTCAGCATTCTGCATCAACTCAAAGATGAATTTCACCTGGGTCTCAAACTTAGTCAAAGATTTCCTCCCTGATCTCTTGAATACTACTAAAGCCCAGAAACTAGAGCTCAATGAGGTTAAACCAGGAGGTGCTTGTAGTGACGTTCATGTACTAGCATCAACTGTCTACCTTTTGAGTACAATATTGACTACCAGGAAGATGAACGGCATGATCTGGTGGTGTAGCTGTTAGCCCTGGTCATCAGAA
Organism: Spilogale gracilis; assembly: GCA_004023965.1. Lineage (NCBI taxonomy): Eukaryota > Metazoa > Chordata > Mammalia > Carnivora > Mephitidae > Spilogale > Spilogale gracilis. The sequence goes on from PITA01010288.1 coordinate 63,787, forward strand.
GGGTTCAGCACATGAAGGTGGACTGTCATCAGCCACAATGTTCCTGATGAGCTCAAGTGTGTCTGTGCAGGGTGAATCTTGAAGTTGACTGTGGCCTGGATCACTGGGAGGATGATGTTTACCTGGACCTCTGAATCAAGTGTGGTGAGTGCCTCAGTGATCCTCACTGGCTCATTGGTTATGTGACTTCCTTTCCATTAACCCTAGGACCGGGTCTCTCCCTACTTTAAATATTTGTTCCTTACTATGTAGAACTCTTGGCAGCTTGTTTCTTTAAGACCAGGAGAGTCTCTTATTTCTTCCTTCTTTGCTGTCTCAACCCTCTTTAAAGAGTTTGTGTGATCAGTCCCGACCACCAAAGATAAAGACACTTTTTCTTCAGCTAATTAGGGACTTTTAATTATGTCTGCAAAATCTCTTCACCTTCACTGTATACCTTAAGTTAGAAGCAAGTTAAGAGCCCTCCTGCCCACAGCCAAAAGGAGAAGCTGATCTAAGGGTGTGAATCATCAGAGCTCATTTTACAATTCTGCCTTGTACAAAATAGTAAGTCTTCCAATCCAGGAACATGGTATTCTCTCTATTTAAGTAATTTTTAAACTTCTCTCAACTATACTTTGTAGTTTGCATCGTAGCACATCTATTGAAACATTTATTCCTAGGAATTAAATTTTTTTGTGCTATTATAAATGATATTTTAGTGTTATTTTCTAACTCCTGTTTTCAGTATATAGAAATTAAATTTACTTTTGTATATTTGAATCCAACAATCTTGCTAAATGTACATAGTAATTTACTAGCTTACAGTAATTACTAGGTTTTTATGTACATATATTTATGTCATTTTTCCCTTTTCTCCCTCAATTTTATACTTTTTTTATGCTTTTTGCCTTGGATGGAATCTATAGTACAAAATTTAATGAAATTGTTATAATGGCACTCTTGTCTTGTTCCCAACCTAAAAAAAAAAAAAAAGAAAAGAAAAGAAAAGAAAGTTAAGTATTTCACCATTAATTATGATGTTAACTATGATTTTTTTTTTGTAAATATCCTTTACCCAATTGAGGAAGCTTCCTTCCCTTACAGTTCATGAATCTTTTTTTTTTCTTTTTAACCACTAATGAGTATTTAATATTGTCAGATGGTTTTTCTGCATGGCTTGATATGCCTATATTATTTTTATTCTTTATTCTTTTCTTTTCTTTTTTTAAAAAGATTTTATTTATTTATTTGACAGAGAGAAACACAGCCAGAGAGGGAACACAAGCAAGGGGAGTGAGAGAGGGAGAAGCAGGCTTCCTGCCAAAGCAGGAAGCCCGATCTGGGGCTTGATCCTGGATCTCTCCAGGATCATGACCTGAGCCGAAGTCAGTCACTTAACCAACTGAGCCACCCAGGCACCCCGATTCTTTATTCTTTTCACATGATTAATTATATTTATAACTTTTAAAATATTAAACCAATCCTGCTTCCCCGAAATAAAACATTCTTCATCATGATAACACATCCTATATTTTGTATATTACTTTATTTGACTTGCTAATTTTTATTTAAACTTTTACTTATATGCCATGAAAGATACTGTCCTGTAACTTTTCTTTCTTATATTGTTCTTGTCAGGTTTTAGTATCAAATTTACTCTGGCTGCATAAAATGCATTGGGAAGTAGTCCCTCTTTTCATATGCCAAAGAAGTTTTTTATTTATTTTTTGATTAATGTTATTTCTTCCTTATATGTTTATAAGAACTCACCACTAAAGGCTGGAGTTATATATTTTGTGTAGACTTTAAATTACAGATTCAATTTCTTCAAAACATATAGGGCTATTCAGACAGTATTTTTTATTATGTCACTTTTGGTAAATTGTCTTTCCTAAGGAATTTTTCCTGCCATTTATCCTGTCTTCCTTCTGTGTTAGTTGCAGAGTGTTCTCAGCCCAGGCTTCCAGAATTCCAATCTCTGCTCAAATGACCAAGGAGAGAGTAAGTTAATTATTAACAAAAATTCTTTTCAAGCTGTTAAGTTTACTATCAATGATTGATATATTAGATATATATTAGATAATATTCCATATCTTTCTCATAACCAATCTCCATAACCAATAATCACGAGTTTTTGGTTTGTATTTTGTATCTTTTTTTCTAAAAGCTTTTTGTTTCTATAATTTTTGCTAATGAAGTCTGAGTAACTGAAGTGAGAAAGCTTTAGTAAAACATAGGGACGGATTGAATACTCTTTTGTGCATGTTACTCCAATCACTACCATAGAGTCACCAGCTGGTTGTCTAAACATCCTCTTGATAAGTCACCAATGTGGCATAATATGGATTGCTTCATAATAAAAATGATTTAACTTGTCTTGATGTCAAAACATACCAAAAATGTGAAAAAGCCAATTAACCATTTGGATTTTTTAGCTTGCACCTAAAATATATACATATTTTATATATACACATATATATATTTTTTTTGATTATTACATTCTTTATAGAGCTATTTACTCAAGAAATTCTGAAGGCACTTTAGTATGTGGGAACTGAGATGTTAGCAAATGCACCTGAACTTTGGGAAATATGGAATTTGTTATAGTTAAACAATACTTATGCAAAATATATATACCATTTTGTATTTTGTAAAAAAAATTCTCTTTTTTTTATTTTTTTTATTTTTTCTTTTTTTTTTAATATTTTATTTATTTGACAGAGAGAAACACAGTGAGAGAGGGAACACAAGCAGGGGGAGTGAGAGAGGGAGAAGCAGGCTTCCCGCCGAGCAGAGAGCCCGATGTGAGGCTCGATCCCGGGTCTCCGGGATCATGACCTGAGCCAAAGGCAGTCGCTTAACCAACTGAGCCACCCAGGCGCCCCTCTTTTTTTTTAAAAGATTTAATTTATTTATTTGACACACAGAGAGATCACAAGTAGGCAGAGAGAGAGGAGGAAGCAGGCGCCCAATGTGGGTCTCGATCCCAGGACCCAGAGATTATGACGTGAGCGGAAGGCAGAGGCTTTAATCCACTAAACCACCCAGGTGCCCTATTTTGCTTTTTTAAAAGGATTTTATTTAAGAGTGGGAGAGAGAGAGAAAGAGTGCTCACGAACAGGGGTGGAGGTGCAGAGGGAGGAAGAAGCAGACTTCCCACGGACACAGGACTCAATCCCAGAACCCTGGGATCACTACCTGAGATAAAGGCAAATGCTTAACCAAATGAGTAACCCTGGCACCCTTACCATTTAAATATTTTAAAAGATTTTGAAAATAATCCTTAATTCCTGAAATGGCAGTACTAAGTATTTGGGAATTTTGACTTTTATTCCTTCATCATGTCTTTAAAAGCTTTTAGCTATTTCCAACACTTCTAATTGTACCAAAATTTTGCTTATTTGAAACTAGATTTAAAAACACTGCATTATCTTCTTCTCTAAACAACCAAAGAGATATTTATTTTTATCAAGTACAAAGGACTATGGTTTTTGCTTTACTGCACTTTATAAAGTGATTTTAAAAATCAGACAAATGAAAATTCTCTGCCTGATTTTGTTTGTTGGTTGATTGGGGTTTTTGTTTTCTAACTTTGTTTAGTATTCTCAAAAGGGTATAGATTAGTGAGGGACCAAATGGAGGGCATGTATCTTTAGACAAGGACAGTCTTCCACAAGTATAAGTTGAATATTCTGAGAATTCTGTTACATCTTGATAAACACCACCAGAGTTTCACACACCAGATATAAGGTGCATTCTGAAACCCAAGAGGAGTTGCCCCACTTAAGCATTTGATGCTTTTCCCCTCTCCCTGCCTGGGTAGGTTCCTGTTGATGCTTGACTGGCTTTACAAATAAATATTCTTTGTTCCTACTACCAAATATCCCTTTAATGGTCTCTTGCTAGCCTTCAGTTCCTTGTTATCCATAATTTAAAGTTGCAAACCATTTATTCTCTCAAGCCAATGAAAGTGTGATTTTTGTGCCCAAGAAAATAGATTTGTTAGAATTTAATACACAATTACAAACATATGACCAGCTTTCCTTGTATGTTTCTATTTGGTGGTCTTATGGATGACAATTGTGTTTAAATACACTATAAGACTGAGATTTCATCCCTTAGGGATTCACTCTTTTGTGTCCTCAGTGTTAGAGTCTATGTATTTCTCACTGGGTAGAGTCATCCTTAAACGGCTGACTGCTTGCCCTATAGGGAAGAAATAGTTGAACACTAGTCTCAGTACTAGCAGAGAGGGAAAAAGAACTGCCCAAGTTAGAAATGATATCAGGATAATGGAAAGAAAAGCCCGGTAGGAAGATTAAATATCTGAGATGCAAGAAGATGTTTTACTGTAGATTCTTCACAGATTTGCCTATGTTTAGTTCTATAAAAATATATTTATTCTGTAAGTAGGATTAACTGTAAAACAGATAATTTAATTGAAATTAGTGACTATTGTTAATCCATTCATGTAGGTTATTGAAATGTAGAGAAGAGTTGTATCTCCTTTCTGCTGTATTTGGAAGGCCTTTCAGCTAAATGAACATCTCTTCTATGTGTATTAAAGATTTTTTTTCTAAATACAAGAGATGTGTACAGACTGAGATTCAACTATGAGAAAGAAAAAGACAAGACAAGGAGTTTATTTTCTGGCAAACTCCGCATTTTCCATTAAGCCGTTGTTACAGTAGTTTTGGAAATCTTTGTGAGCCTAATATTAGTATCATGGAACTTTACAGCTGATAAAGACAACCTAATTTACAACCTTCATTTCCCAGGTGATGAACAAAGATATCCTAAATCCCAGTTCAGAAGTGATTTCACAATATTAAAATGTCCTTGACTCCTTACATATGCATTTTTATCTATAATTATTTCAGGAATAGAACTGATAACTGTAAAAGAATAATGTTCAGATGAGTTAGCATATTGAAATAATTTTTGAATAAGTACTTTCAGACAAAATACACTGTTTTAGTAGCAATATGATATTTTGTTCAAAACCTGAGTGACCATTTTGCTTATTTTCATGTTATGTAAAGATACTGAAATAACACCAGTAGCGTTAAAGCCTTACAAATGAATATGAAATATAGTCAAAACGCTCTCTTAGCAAAGCAGAATTATCATAAATAACACATACATCCTTTGAAATTTCCATTTTAAAAAAGCATAAATCCAAGCCTCCAAGTGAGAAATACCAGCAAACAGTTCATCTTTAATTAGAGTTCAAATTACTTAACACTTTAAAACGTGGAACTTCACTAAAAATCCCTCTTTTAAATTCACAGCATTTTAAATTTTACACAGGGTTTTAAGTATTGGGTATCATGCAACTCTAGACCCTTCTGTTCATTAAATGACTTATTTTGAACAAAGAGCAGACTCCTTGGAATGCTTGTTGTTGCATTTTGCTGAATAAATGTTTAAGTAGATCCAGAAATGAAATTTAAAAATTTCTGACTTAACGGAGAATATTTTCGTGCTACACAATAGAGAACTGAAAGGCAGCTTAGTCACTTGGAATTTTAGAAGTTGCGTGAAGTAGAAGTTACCTGGGAGAAATGTTAGCACATGGTACATAGACTTAGATGTTTGAAACTATTGGATCTATAAAATTATCAGGGCTCTAAAATTTAACTAGTTTTAAGAATGCTTACTGTTTAGAGATACTCTGTGTTGAGCTGTTTTCTCTCTCCCTTCTTCCAACTTCCAAAGATGGGATACTATGGAATAAATAGAGAAAAAGAAGTGAAATGACTTTAAAAAATATCTAATCACTGTTTGTTTGCTTTTTTTATGATTTTATCTATTTGTCAGAGAGAAACACAGCCAGAGAGGGAACACAAGCAGTGGGAGTGAGAGAGGGTAAGCAGGGGCTCGATCCCGGGACTCTGGGATCATGACCTGAACTGCAGGCAGAGTCTTAACCACTGAGCCACACAGGCACCCCCTAATCACTGTTCTTTCAGATTAGCTATATTTTGGTCACTACTTCCTATGCTCATCTAAAATTGTGGGACCACATTTTGAGAACAAGTGTTTTGAAACTCTTGACCCTACTCTATCTTTTCTTCAAATCTATTGCAATTGCCTCCTTTCCTCAAGTTTTGTTGGGTGATCCTGATTGAATATGTTCTCTCTTTCTGAATGACATACTATTCTGATAATTGCACATATACATAAAAATTATTACTTGCTATTATTTGAGCCATATAAGATTGTCATTTAAAATAGACTATTGGGATGCTTAGAGGCTCAGTTGGTAAGCGGCTGGTTTCAGCTCAGGTCATGATCTCAGGGTTCTGGGATTGAGCCCCTCATTGGACTCCCTGCTCATTGGGGGACCTGCTTCTCCCTCTCCCTCTGCCTGCCCCCCCCTCAGTCAAATAAACTACAACAACAAAAATAGTTAAACCATTAAATGTTGGCAATTTCCTATAATTCAAGTTAATATATGTCAAGCATTAAGTGTGTGCTTTGAATGGGAAATTTATTTTATTCCCTTCCCTTATGTACTTATTGTATACCACATTTTATTGCATATGATTAAAGATATTTTCCCATCTAGGTTATAAACTCCTAAGGAAAAGGACTGTTGCAGTTTTTTTGTTTGTTTCTAATGAAGAAGACCACAAAAAAAAATTTGTTGAAAATAATGAATGAGTAAATGAAAGTAACAGTAGGAAAGAAGCAAATGCAGTTATTGCATTAACAAATGCACTTGTAACATCCCTTAGCCAGAACTTTTTAAATAAAACATAGCGAGAGGGGCATCTGGATGGCTGAGTTTGTTGAGCATCCAACTCTTGATTTCGATTCAGGTAATGATCTCAGGGTAGAGGGAATGATCCCTCCATTGCTGCTTAAGATTCTCTCTCTTGGGTGCCTGAGTGGCTCAAATGGTTAAGCGTCTGCCTTCGGCTCAGGTCATAATTCCAGGGTCCTGGGATCAAGTCCTGCATTGGACTCCCTGCTCCTTGGGGAGCCTGTTTCTCTCTTTACTTCTGCATTTCTGTCTCTCTGTCCGTCATGAATAAATAAATAAATAAATCTTAAAAAAAAGATTCTCTACCTCTCCCTCTGCCCCCCACCCCTCTCCTCACACACTCTTTCTCTCTCCAAAAAAAAAAAAAGGCTAGAAAAGAGAGGACCTATATAAAATTTCAACATTTGATACATAATATTTAATCCAGAAATATAGATATTTATTCATTCATGTATTCATTCGCTCAACAGTATGTGGCCTATACCTACTATATTTTGGACATCATACAATAGGTATGAGAGACAAAAACTATAATATCAAATATTTCTTGAGTTCTTATATGCCAAGCACCATTTTAAATGTTTCACACATTTCAACTCATTCATGCTCACAGAAACCTATGAAGTATTATCTATAGTTAACAAAGAGTGAGGATAAAACATAGATAAGTCAAGTATCTTCTGTAAGGATACACAGTTCATAAATGGTTAAAGGTGGGCTTCAAACAATGCAGTCTAGTTCCAAGGTCTGTTCACTTAACCACCATCTAGTACTGCTCCTGCAGATAAAATCCAGACCCAACACCCACTGTACTTTGAGGCTGGAAATCATTTGTGTTGTTTCCATCACTGCATCCTTAGCACCCAGACCCATGGCTGCTACATTTATATACAGAGTAGCTGTTGTTGAACTAATGAATGAATGCTCAAGAATTCTAGTGGAGTGATATGGTGAGATAAAAACTGTAATACAGACAGGAAAAAGGAATACAGAAGGTCTTGGGATGCAGGACCTAACCCTGCCTGATAGAATTAGGACAGGTTTTTTGAGTAACATGTAAACGATGTTTAAAAGAGATCAGGCGTAAGAGTATTCTTCATGTAGAAAACAGCATTTGCAAAGCTCTTGAATTGAGCTAGGTTCTACTTCTGGGTATTAGTAGAATATAGCAGAGATGAAAAAGCTGGGAAGTTCCTCTGGGGTGGGACTAGAAAGTATAATGTATCTCAAACTCAGGAGATTGCATTTAATCCTATGGGCATTTGGGGGAAAGGAGCAGGCTTTGTTTTCTTTCTTCTTTACTCTCTGTTTGAATCTAAACTTTAAAAAGTTTTTCAGCTCAAGGGCACCTAGGTGGTTCAATCAGGGTCTGATTCTTGATTTTGGCTCATGTCATGATCTTGTGGTTGTGGGATGGAGCCCCATAGCGGGCTCCATCTCAGGGAGGAGTCTGCTTAAGGTTCTCTCTCTCCCTCTTCCTTTACCCCTCCCCCCTCACACTCTATCTTTAGCAAATAAATACCTAAGTCTAAAAAAAGTTTTTCTGTCATTAGCGGGTTTTCTTGTTGTTAGAGTTTCTCTGAACTATATCTCAGCTAAATTTAGTGAAATGTCGGTTATTAAAGCAATAAGTTTCAGATTTTACAAAAATGTAACAATATTAAACCAAACCTCTACAAGGTCTAAGAGTTTAAATGTCTATTAGAACAAAAATAAACATTTTCAGGAAAAGATAACAGAATGTACAATTTCTACTTTCTTTTTTTTTTATTGTTACTAAAATTTTTTTTCCCAGTGTTCCAAGATTCATTCCCCATTCCCCACACCCAGTGCTCCATGCTTTAGGTGTCCCCAGTACCCACCACCAGGCTCTCCCATCCCTTCACCCCCTTCCCTCCAAGTCCCTCAGTTTGTTTCTGTGTCCAAAGTCTCTGTTGTTTCGTTTCCCTCCCTAGATTACCCTAGTTCCCATTTACTTTCCTTCTCTCACTGTTCTCCAGGTTACCCCTTATGCACTGCAAGTAAGTGAAACCATGCGATACTTGACTTTCTCTTCTTGGCTTATTTCACTCAGCATAATCTCTTCCAGTCCAGTCCATGTTGCTACAAAAGTTGGATATTCATCCTTTCTGATGGAGGCATAGTATTCCATTGTATATATGTACCACATCTTCTTTATCCATTCATCTGTTGATGGGCACCTTGGCTC
>PITA01010289.1:0-32058 GCA_004023965.1 Spilogale gracilis
CCACCTTTCTCTGCCCCAGGACCCCCCAGATACACACCTTTCTCAGGGTTTTATATATCAAGTCTTACCATCCTGGCTGCATTATAAACCTTGAGATTCATTTATTCCTCTTAGAGTCCTTAGCACAGGTCTGGCCAAGTGATAGATACAGATTGATAATCATAAGGATGATTGTGGGGGTGTATTTTATCCTCTTTCCTGTTATTGTAATGGCCAACGGGTGGTTATCTTTACCAGTGAGTCATGCACCTTGATTGAGTATCTTGGGTATCTCTCTATCCCAAACCACTATGTTGCTCATGTTGTCTTTGTCACTATAGGAAGAAAAAGTTGACCTGGTAACTTCTGAAATTTTCAAATGAAAGGAATCTTTCCAGGACAGGTTGATGAGTTTTGGCAGCACTGTTCCATTGTACAACCCCAGGGGCACCATTCACGGCTTTCTCCTATGTGAACAGCCCCCACCCCCTTCAGTGGTACAACTTAGGGCCCTGAGTGTTGGAACCGATTTAATAGTTCTTTCCTATATCCTTTCCAGTACTATTGTTCTTACCCTTCACTCTGCTAGGTTTTACTTGTGGTAAAACCAGAAGGCATGGCAGCGTAGGTTAGGTGACTCTTCAGGGTCTCTAGGCTGTGTGATTCTAGAACACTCTATTCACAAATACCTTGTTAGACACTGCCAGTTTCCCACTGGGCCCCAAATGATCACACTATTGGAAATATAACGTCATTCACATCAAGATGACTAACACCTGATGGGAGGAGGAAGAAGACGCTGTAGACAACTATTCTCAACCCGAGACTGGGGAAAATTAAAATAAGTTGGCTCCAGAGAGTCTGTGAAAGTCCTTTCCCCCCTTTCCTTAGCAGAGAGCAGTAGGGGCTCAGTGCCACTGCCTCACTGCAAGGTGGCTCAGCCCTTCGTCTCATGCTCACCAGTTGGGCTTGCCTGACGAGTAGAAAGCAATCTGAAGAGTCTGATTTAATGGACTTTAAGAAATCCACCTGCCTTAAAATATTTTCCATCGGTCAGTCCCTAACACTTGAAATGAACTAGTAGACATTTTGTGTGTGTGTGTGTGTGTCAAATAATGCTTCCTATAAAAAATTAAAAATGGGCTTCACATTAATATGTTAGTGTTAAAAATCAGAATAATGGTTACCTTTATTGGGGGATGGTATCGACTGGGAGGGGAATAGGGAGTGTCGCAGCTGCTGGGAATATTCTGTTTCTCCATTTAGATGGTCCATCTATAGAGGATTCATGGGACTTTACAGTTATGATTTGCATATCCTTTTGTATCTTATAAATCTTTAAAATGGGTTTATTTAAAGCAATTCTTAGAGGATGGCCTTGGGAAGCATTCACAGATATTTATAACTTTGTAAAAAGAAGGACATGGGAGTTTCCAAAAGGGAGTCAGTAGTGTGCTAAGAATACTGGAGACTGAAGTAGAAGAGAAGATGACAGTGGAGAGAAAGGGCAGATTTGTCCTCCTTGAGCTTCTGCCTGGGGTTCATTCTGACCTGGTTCTTCTGGGAACAGGGTATAAGCCCCTGGTGAATTGGATACTGTTTTTTGAGTCCATTCCCTATTCTTCTTCAAGGATCTTGGAAAGGTAAGCAGGTTATAGAGAAGATTGGAATGAAGACTGCCTCTTCCAGAACTGGTAATAGGAGAAGGTGATTCTTTTATTTTTTTTAATTTTTTTTAAGATTTTTTTTTATTTATTTGACAGAGAGAGACACAGCTAGAGAGGAAAGACAAACAGGGGGAGTGAGAGGGGGAGAAGGAGGCTTCTTGCCAAGCAGGGAGCCCAATGCAGAGCTCCATCCTGGGACTATAGGACCATGACCTGAGCTGAAGGCAGATGCTTAATGACTGAGCCACCCAGGCGCCCAGAGAAGGTGGTTCTTCACTTGGGCAGGTCACTGCAGGGAAGAAAAGAGGGGACAACTCCTCTTCATATGGAAAGCAAACCACAGACCAGTCCTTCCAGCGTGACCTGGCTCTGGTTAGATGAGGAGAGACCACTAACCCGCGGCCACCTGGATACTCGCTGTCTAAAGCTCTGTGTTTACATGTTGGTGGTGAGAGGAGGTGCAGAGCTCTGCTAGGAAATCTTCTCTCCTCACTGTCCTCCAAACCAGTGGATGTCTCTTCATTCCCTCTCCTTCTATGTGACCCACACGAGCTCCACGTATGTGAGCAGGTGTCCTGCTTCCCCTCCAGCTGGTGAGTCAGCCAACTCTCCTGGGTGTCACCATCCAGCTTCTGAGAAATATTTAGACTGAATAGGAGATTTTGGGGGACGAGGCTGGGCTGGTGGAGGAACGCAGATGAAAGTAAGCCTTTAGGAAAATGCTTGTTTGGCTTTCAGGCATTCTCATTATACATGTTGCTCCTAAATAGTTACTGTGTTCTCAGCTAGAGCCACGGCTGTTTCTTCTGTACCACCTGGGTCTAAAATTTGAAGATAAAGAAAGACCAGTAAATCCTTCTTGCTGGTGAATTGCTGGAACATCAGTATTGGGTTGATAGCAGTTGCACAAAGGGACCCCACACTAGACTTCCCTGAGGAGTCTTTGAGTTCTTCTTGTTTCCATGGAACAAATGAGCTTTATCAGCAGCAGGCTAACATTCTCCTCATGTCCCCTCTCTTTGTCTCCGAGCAGAAATGGAACCAAATCTCAGCCCTGTGCAAGTCTGTTCACAGCTCTTTTATTACAATCTGGATCTTGTCAGTTCTTTATGTTTCATGTGATTCCTCTGAGAAACATTACCACTCTGCATTTGTAAAGTACTTTGCATGGCACTTTTACAAGCCTTAGCTCCTTTGATTCCTGGAATAGCCCTGTGCGGTAGTGGGCATTATTCCCCTTTTAGAGGCTGAGTGACCTACTCAAAGTCACCCAGCTATTCTTACAACTGCCAGTGAAGTGTGCCTTTCTCCCCCCCCCCTTCCCTGTGTTATTAAAGGTATTTCAAAGTCAATAATCAAAATAGGAAGCCAGTAGTGAGATTTATGTTAAGATCTGGTTATGTTACTGGTCCGATGAAGCAGACATTTTGGAAAAACATCAGAGTCAGGGACTGTCCAGAGAGAGCAGCCTCCTTTCAAGGAACCCTTCTTGCCTTTTGAGTGTGGGGGCTGCCCAAAGACTCATCTGCGGAGCAGGGCAGCCCCGGTTTGCTGAGGTGTGGTGAGGGGGCTTGAACCTGGAAGCCTTCATAGTTTCCCCGAGCCCCCGGTGTTTCCAGGTTTGCTTTTGCAAACGTATTATTCATTGAACGGCTATATTGACCCCAATACAACGAAATGACATAAAATCTGGGAAGAGACTTAACTAAGAGCTTCGCATGTGTTATTAACTCATTTGGTTTTCATAACAAGCCTTGATTATCCCTGTTTTTCACTTCCCAAGGTTGCAATGCTCCTAAGTGGAGGAGCTGGGATTAGTCCAGTTGCATTCCATTGTCTGAGCTCCAGATCACCTCGGTGTGATGCCTTAGCAGGCTTTCTAGGCTGATTCTTTCCTTCATTAATACACAATTCAGATCCTGAGCCTTAAGTCTAGCTTACGAGATCATTAGCAAAGGAGTTTTCTAAACATCTCAAACGGGCCCTGAGAAATTTTCCTGAAGAGAAAAGAGAGTTGTAGCAATAGCTCTTCTAGACCTGACCTCCAGAAAAAGTGATTCATTGGTGGGCTTTTGCTAGCCTATCACTCATTCCCATATCTGTGAATGAGAGTGCCCTCCTCCCTCCACACCGGAAACTGACAGAGGACTTTGCACTCTGGACTCCTGGAAACTCAGTCTCAGATTTCTTTGTTTCTTTGTTTCCATGAGAGCACTGTGGCAGAAACACTTCAGGCAGCTGTGTGAACATGTAACTGTACGACCCCCATACAGTTAAATGTTCCCAAAAGTTGCCATTGGAATATGGCGTATAGGTACCAACTCCATAATAGGGCAACTGGGAAGCATTAGTTCTTAATTTAAGATTCACAGCAATGGGTTTTAGGGGCAAGGGAGTGAACTGGCAACATTGCACACCCCGTTTTAGGTACATGTGTATAGGTACACATTTTTCATTGGAATCTCAAAGGGATCCGTGACCCAAAACATTGACTAACTATGACTGTAAAGCCATCTTGTAAACTTATTTATGTGTAGTTTTTCTGTGAGATAAGATGGCAGATTCTGAAAGCACTGGCTTTATGGATTTTAAGGGGTCATCACGATCTATGTACTTTTCACTTTATTAATTTTGTCTGCATAGGTACAGAATGGATTCAAATAGACCTTTGTATTATGTATATTTACAGACTGGATTCTTCCATCTACCACATGGAGACTTCTTCATTGAGCCCGTCAAGAAGCACCCACTGGCTGCGGGAGACTACTACCCACACGTCATTTACAGGAAGCAGAGACCTCCAGAGCAAGAAGAACCAACTTGCGGATTAAAGGGTAATGTGACTCAAATCTCCTCACCGCATTGTGGAGGCTGTTTTGTTCCCTTTCGTTCTAATTACAACATGACCTGCTCTTACTCAAATCTGTTATCTCCTCCCCCTTTCCGTTGCCACAGAGTAATGTGCCCCTTGTAGGAATAATTTCACTTCTCTAAGTGCCAGGCTCTTCATGTTCCTAATGGGAAGGGGAAAAGGCATCGCCCACATCCTCACATTAACCGATGATATTCACATGATATTCATCATGGTGAATTGCTTGTTTTTTAAACTTTCTGAATCCCCTGGAGGAGGATAGTTTAAATTAAAGACAATGAGTTTTACTATTAGCAAAGTTATAGTACTTTAGTGTGGAATACTATCAAACTGCTTGTCCTATCGGCATACGGAAGGCAGATTTCATTGTGTGATAATACTGATAATGACATGTGAACAGAAACTGAAAGAAATATCAACACATTCGCAGATGATGGATTCAGCAAAACTTCTTTGGGCGTATGACGTATGTTCCCTGCCCCTCAGCTGGGGAGCGATCTGAACTGGTCCTCTCTGCCTTGTACTAAACGGTTTCAGGTAGTTTTCAGAGGTGAATTGACCCAAGCTGTTTCCTTGCAATTCCCACATTCTCTCCAATTTGTAGGAGATAATAATCTATGCATAAAGGGCCACTGGAAATTGAGACATTTTCTTAAATATTATATAGTTTCTCCTTTCTTCAGAGAAAAAAAAAAAGGGCCAGGGGGACAGTTAACAAAAGGAATCTATGATATTATTTTTTTGTCTTAAGGATTTGGGGACCATGGACCTCAGTGGGAAAACAGACTTTTCTAACCTAGGTGGATTCTAATAAAGTTTTGAGAGGACTCAGAACTTTGCAAGCAGGAGAGGGAGAGGACAAGGAGATAAGTAATTTCTCTACAGACTTCACCCAGACCCTGAGATGGATGTAAGCTTCCTGGGAGTTTCTTCTGCAATCTTAGCAGAGTATGTACACCAGAAGAAATTTTGAGTCTGCAATGTTTTTTGTACAAAAAAATGGACAGCTATTTACATTCCTTAACTTTAGGAAGCTATTCCAACTTCATCCTAAATTAGATAACAGACTATCTGATTCTCCTTCTAGCAAGAACTAAGAGAAGGGAAGACATTCTTCTTCTGGATGGTCTGATTGATTACGTTACCAATCCAGATAACTTAGTCTCTATGTGAAATTTTAGGACTCTGATCTAATCACTTGAAGAATTTCCCAATTCCTATTACACATTGGATGATGGAATAGCACTTTGTATGTGTGATTCACTTTTTTTGAGATCACTGGGTCATCAATATGGCAGAGAGATTACTAGGGCAGGGAGTGAACTTGGCCAGAGAATTGCTTCTGTAGCCACAGTTGTGCTATGGAATGAGTAAGGCTATTCCTTATGTACCCACCTTGAACACCTTCTCTTTGAGATAAACCTGATTGATAATGAACTGAGAATGGCACATGTTTCTTCATAAAGGCAGAAGGTTGGATAGGAAGGCGGTAGGGTTACCAATGTCAGGTCCTCCTTAGGTCACACACCATACCTCAGCTTTAGTGCTTGTCATACCATTTCCTTAGTCAATCTTCACCAACCCTAAGACTTACTATTACTTTGGAACCTTCTTTGATTAATCCCATTTGGAACAATCTTTGCATTATGAATTTCTCCACACGTATCTTCTAAAAGATGCTCTCTAAAACCTCACAATATCAGAATTGAATAGATAGCTCTGTTGGAAGGACCTCTAAGAGTACCTAACAAGGCCCATATTTTCACCAAAGAAGCAAGTGCGACTCAGAGAAGTGAGTGAACTTTCAAAACTATGACGGTGGGAGGTGTTCAGAATATGGCCAAGCTTAGATGTCAAGGTTCTATTATACCTTGGGCTTTATACTCCCTCATGGTTATCTTTGTGTCTAATTTGAATATATAAATCTTGTTTTATCAACTGTCTTGAAAGCCCCATTAAAGCAGGAATTCCCTTCCCAAACAGTATATAACATAGTGTAAAGTGAAAAGCAGAAGCTCAGTAAATCATTGGAATGAAATGAAGAGTGATTCATCACCATATAGATGAGACCAGAGTATACTTACCTCTCTTCTACAGAGCGCTGATAGAAAGAAAAAAGAAATGTGCATTTTCTAGAAGTTGAGAAGTGTCAGTTTGTGACCATCTCTGTTCCTCAGACAATAAGCATGGTTTAATACCTAAGTGATAGCTAGAGATTCAAGAATAATCTAATGTCCTTGCAAATATTCTTAAAATATATGTGACTTTCAGATTTTACAAATCTTGATATATTTAAATGGACTTGGTTTTGCTGAACAAGGTAATTGCGCTGTACTTAATACCACGTTACCCTGCAGAAATGTTGGAATTAACTGAGAGTGGCTGTATCATTAGTCAACATTAAGGTACACTTTATACTTTGGTCAGTTGGTATTTCAAAGTTGAATTACTGTGATTGTATTAAGAAAGATCCCATTTACTTGTGTAAAATGTTCTGTCTTTGTAATGTTTAAAGCAGGAACACCTTTGGTATTGAAAAAGATGTACTTTAAAAAGTGCTCCAGTCGTTCAGGAAGGAAAATGTGTCAATTACTTTCCTCTAAAATGTGTCTCATTACTTGTGTTGATCTCCCACACAGAAAGGTGTCCAGGAGTTTCACTGTGGGTTTCTTATCACTATGGTCTGAAAGTTCATTTTATTAAACTCTCTGGAAGTTCATTTTATTGACAATGACACTTTCCTTTATCTGATGTTTTTTTGGTCAGGAACATAGGCTGGGACTTGTGTGGTTATCAGATGGAAGTGTCAAGGGGGAACTATAGTTGTAGGAAGCCAGTGAAGGGAAATTAACACTAGTCAGATCAGAGGCTAACAACTACAGGGTTTCTTGGCAGCTAAGATCAGAGTTTGGGATTTCGTGCATTAGCTAAGCTAGGAACATGGGATCTGGTTCCTGGCATACATTTTTGTATTCAAAATTTATTCATTCAACAAGTATCTATTAGGTATATTCTTTTTTTTCAGATTTTTTATTTCCTCTTATGTCAGATTTGATAAGTTTTATTTGGGTATATTCTTTATGACTGGTGCTGTCTTACGTTTTGTGTGTTCATATATGAATATGATATAATTCTTGGTCTTGGGAGCTAATAGCCTGGATATAGGACACGGGTAAGTAGCGGATATGGTCCAGGTTTTATCTTTATAGGATATGGTAAGACAAGAAGGAAGATGGAGTCTTTAAGCATGTATTGGGCTTTTTGTCTCTCTGCCTTATGTTTGTACCAGGAACAGTAGCTATAATTCATTCATTTTCCCTGTTGTAACTGTATTCCATTATGTAACTCCCCCCACTCGATCCAGGCTTCTGTGAGTAGATCTTAACTGTGTCCAGTTTGGAGCTATTATATATTATGTTGGAAAGACTGTTCTTGAACACGTTTCTTCAGATTCAAGTCCATGGGGTTATGCATGGGGTTACTTATCATTCCAAGTAGTGGAATGAGTATTTTATAGGATATATACATCGTATGGCTTTACTGGATGATGCAAACTTATTTTCCAAAGTTGATGTTCAAGTGTGGTGAGTGACATTTCCCACTGTCCCATATTTGGTCCAATAGTGCTGTTCTCACTTTTAAATTTGGCCAGTCTAGTGGATATGAAGTGGTACCGTTCTTTGCTTAATGTCGAACTTCAACATATTTTTCAAGGGGATTTTAGGATTCTCCATGAATAGTTTTCTCCCCTGTCCTCAGAATGGAAGCCCAGAGAACCAGCTTTAGGTTTGCTTACTTGTTGCTTCATTTTCTGGTTCACTTTTTCACTTAGCCTCTGATCTGACTTTTCAACTTGTCTTTTTTTCCTCCAGAGCGAAAGTAGCGAGCAGATAGCCCAATTCTGCAGCTGGCTGTGTGTATCAATCAGAGTTCAGCCAGAGAAGCAGAACCAGTAGGAGATACATATGAGGAGATTTATTGCAAGAAATTGGTTAACACAGTAGTAGGGGCTGGCTAGGCAAACCCCAAATCCAGGGCAGGCCGTTAGGAAAGGCAGGCTGTGTCAGGCCTACGCTGCAGCAGCTGTCCAAGGCAGAATTTTTCTAGGAAGTCTCAGCTCTATGCCCCAGGTCTTTTAGCTGATTAAATCAGGCCTACGGATTATCAAGAATAATTCCCTTTACTTTGGCTTTACTAAAGTCAACCGATAAAGGACTTTAATTTGTGAGACACATTTTCACAGCAACACCCTGATTAGTTTTGATGGAATACTGGGGACAGCGGTCTATCCAAGGTGACACATAGGAAAGATCATCACAGTTTATCTTTTGCTTTTCTCTCCAAATTTCTACTTGTATTTGTTTTTCTTTTTTCTATTTTTGGACTCTGAAGTTCTCTTCCCTTTTTTAGTGCTAATTAGGGGCTTAACACTGGGAGAGTTGTTTGGAGTATCTCGTCTACCATATTGAGAAGTCAGTCTTGAGTAGATTTCTTGTTGAAGTCATTTGGGAATTTTTGAATTGCCTTTCAGGTGGCACACACAGACATGACTAAATACTAACAAATGTCATAAAGGTTAGAACAGTAACAATAGCTCATTAGAATAATTAACATCTCAGATCACTCATCCATGTAGTATGTGCAGGGTGGGTGGTTATGATTTCTATGGAAATCCAGTTAGTTGATTCTAAATCACTGTCATACTCCATACTGGTTCTAAAGCACACAAGTGTTTTGTTTATTTGTTTGTTTTGGCGAATGGCAAAGTTTGAGTAGAGCTGCCTGAGACTTGTCTTGAAATTCCTGATTACCTGATCGCCTTACGATTACAGCCGTTCCACAGTGAGCCATACCTGACTTTGATGGGAGGTGGTTAACATTTTAATTGTTATTCTGTCCATTTTTTTCCCTCTTAGTGAGGTGGCCTACTGCTTTCGCTTATCTGCTTTCAGAACTGGTGGGAAGATTGGTAAAGCTCTTCAAGCTTTTATCATGGGATGAGAGGACTGTTGGGGAGAATTTGGGGAAATATGTAATAGGTAAATGTGTAGAAAGAGAAAATGGCAGCCCAGTTTCTTTTGTTTGCTTAGTAAAATCTAAGACCAAGATGATAGGAGCTCAAAGCACCAATTGTCGCCGCATTGCAGGAGCTCGGTAGGTCTGAGAGACTCCCAGATCCAGTCAGAAGCCCTTCCTCATTAGCCAGACCTCCCCACCTGCTCCCCACCTGCTCCCCACCTGCTCCCCACCTGCATCTCCCACTGCTTGACAGTTCTTTGCCTTGTTCCACCATCATTTCAGGGCCGTAGGCTCCCGCTTTCCAAACATATCATGTCAATGTATCTGGAGCTTATCATTCCAAACATAGCATTTGCCATTCTGAACTAGTTTGTATTCCTCAAAAATGCCTTGCTTTTCCTTGCCTCTAGCCCTTGTGTTTAGGTTCCTTCTGCCTGAAACTTGTCTTCCCCAGAAACTTTACTGAGTTACTTCTGTTTTTCTTTAGGACTTACACATGGCTTCCTTTAGAAAACCTTCTTGGCTCAACCTGCATTAGATGCCTCTCCTCTGACTCCTCACACCAGCTCCTTCCAACGTCAGACTTTATCACGTGATGACTATCTGTCTGTGTCTTTCTCTGCACTGTAAGCTCAATGAGGACAAGAATCATGTCTGCTCATTTATAAGCGTGTCTCCAAGATCTGACAGAGTTCCCAAGCAGGGTAGGAACTCAGAAATGTTGAACTTTAACTCTTGAGTTTATGGACCATCCTGATGCATTTGGCAGCTTATTATCAACTTGTATTTAACCCGTGTAACCTCTGAGAATACCCAGACTTGCCTGAAGAAATTTAGTAGATAGCTGATGCCTGGGCATTGAAGAGGAGTATATGAGACAAAATGCGGCTGTGGTTGGGACCCCTGGCCCGAGGCTGTAGCTGGAAGGGACTACCTCAGATTTTGATTTTAGAAAAAAAGATAGTGGACGGTAAGAGAAAGCGAGTGACAGCCATTCCCTCAGCAGGCTCCTCCGCTGCACCCGGCGCTGTTCTAGGAATTAGGGATACAGAGGTGAACAGAACACCGACTTGGGTAGGAATATAGAAACACAGAGGCCTAGGAGCCTAAGGCAGGCAGGAGAGGGGTGCTCTCCAGGGAGAGGCCAAGGAGAGCAAATGCCTTGGAAGGGAAGAGGACCGAGTCAGTCACTAGCATCCCAAGTGCAGGCCTCTGAACCTGGGACACACGGAATTTAGCTTCCTGTGGAGAGTTGGGAAGACAATTCCCAGCCGGTCCACAAGGCAAATTTTGGACCTGAAAATTTGGACTGAAAACTTTGACTGAAATCTTCAGTCTTGTTACAAAAGCTGCTTCTTTGTGAGGTCCCCTCCCCCCACATGCTGGCTGGCCATAGGAGGACTGACGAGTATCTTTTCTGAGCTCACCCTGTGTTTTGATGTGGTCCCTGGAGACATCTACCTTCCTGCCTCCCCACCTCCCTCTCCTTCCCTGCCCCCTAGATGTTCCTTCAGACGGGCTCACCTCAGGGCTTAGGATTTATTGTTCTCTCCCCTGGAACATGCACCCCAAGCTCTACCCCCACCATTTCTTCTTATTCTCTCCCTCTGCTCAGGTCCCTTGCTCAGATTCACCCAGTCAGAGAAGGCTTTCTGATCACCATCTAACATAGCTGTCCTTCCATCACCATGTAAACTGTTTATCCCTTTTCAGAGCATTTGTCATTACCTGATGTCACTTACCTATGTATTCGTTTATTGTCTGTCTTCCCCCAATGAGAATGTAGGCTCCCTGAGGGTACACACTTCCTCACTTTTTTTTTGATGGGGGGAGTGGAAAACAATTTTTATTTGTTGAATCACTTGGGCATAGTTAACACAGTCAACATTATTTGTATGCTGATAGAACACAGGAGTCCTTAAACTATCTTTTTCAAGTTTCTGTTATGTTGTTGATGCATTTGCTGAATGTTCTAGGAATAACAAATTTTGTAAGTACTTTAAATTCTTTTTCTTTCCCTTCCTCAGTTTTGTTCTCTGATGTATCCCCATTGTTCATTCATGATCATCCTGTTGAACTTGTATTCTGTTTCTACCACTAGACTCATCTTTGTACCAAGGATACTTGTGTCCTAAATATCGAGCCCAGTGTCTGATGCCCAATAATTGTTTGTTGATAAATGTTTGTCCGCTGAATGAGTGAACGATGTGTACTTCCACCAGGGTCCTGCAGGTGTGAGCAGACACTTATCTCACCAGGGCTGGGGGTCCAAGCGCACCAAGAGTGCTCTGAGTCACTGAGGCAAGGCGAAAGTGTCCTCTGGGCAGCAGCTAATGTTAACTATGTATTTGTCCCACAGCTTGATTATTAATGTCAATGTTTGGGAAAACAAACATTCCCACCCCTACATAGTCCCATTTCTGTGCAGCAGCTGGAAACCTCATAAATAATCATGAAATTGTTTCTCTATGGGGAAGGAAGTTTACTTGTCAGATTTAAAATCAAATATTTGGGGAAATTACAAATGCATTTTGTGCTTCAAATCCTCTCCTCCAAAGGCAGAAAAGTGGATCCCTAGGGTGTTTCCTGGGTCAGTGAGGCAAAGATTAGGTTGGACCCTGCCCTCATGGACTTATAAGGTTGTAGGAAGAGAACTTAAGAAAAATTATAAAAATGGTACATCTAAGCATTGTGATGAAGGCTGTAAGAGTGTATAGAAGAGGACCCCAATATGATCAGGAATGTTAGAGAAGGTCTATCTGAGAGAAACCATAGACTGGGTATAAATTCTTGGGGAGCCATTTTCCCCGAGATCACCTCTATGGAACATCGGCATTTGAGGAATGGTGTCTGTGAGGTATTATATTGTGCCCCCCCCAATTTCATTGTTGTAGTTCTAATTCTTGGTACCTCAGAATGTGACTAGACTACATTTGGAGATAAGATATTTAAAGTGGTAACTGAATTAAAATATGCTTATTAAGGTGGACCTTAATTCAATATGGTGTCCTTACAAGAAGAGGGTATTTGGACACAGACACAAGGAAGACCATGGGAAGCACAGGGGGAGGACGACCATCGACAAACCAAGAAGAAAGTCCTCAGAAAGAAGGCAGGCAGCTAACACCCGATCTTGGACTTGTAGCCTTCAGGATTGCGAGGAAATAAATTTCTGCTCTTTAAGCTGCTCAGCCTGCGGTACTTTGTTCTGGTGGCCCTACCAGATTAACACAGCAGTGACTTTTTAGCTTACCTGCGTGGTGATCCTCTCGTTCTTTCAAGCCGTGAGGAGTTGGTCATGCTGCATGAAGGACAGAAGACCATACACACAACAATAAGGTATAGTCAGCACTGGCTTTAAGGTGTGTACGGCCCCACACAGGGCCGTACTCACAAGAGCCGTGCTCTGTGGTAGCCATCTTGAAATTCTTAATGACTTTGTCTTTTCTGTTTTGCAAGTGAAGTCTAATCAGACAATGGAGCCTGTGCTGTGGGCCTGGAGCCTCAGCCCCTACATGTTCTTGCCTCTTGCCACCTCCCTGTCTTCCCAGGATGGGTTCTCAGCCACCTTTACTTTCTACTATGAGTCCACTACCGCTGTGAGCCTGTCTGGGCAGTGAACCAGGCACCACAATGTGGGGAGGCCTGCTCCCGTGGCTGTCTTCCACCGTGAGGGAGCCGGTGCACACACAGGAGGAGGCTCAGAAGTGAGTGTCCTGCAGGGTCTTGGGATGAAGCATGGAAGCAGTCTCTCCATCCTGAGCTGGCATATAGTAGGTGACCTGGACACTTATCCATTCCCATTCAGGTACTGAACATCTCTTGGTGTGGTGTCTGCAGCCCCATGGGGTTATCCACCTGGGTGGCTTGAGGTCACAGGCCATAAAGGAAAGATTGACTTCTCTGCCCCTGCCCAGGGCCCTATATTTTCCTTTTGTGTCATACTCTGCAAATTGTAGCCCTTAGATTATTTTTTTTTTTTGAGTTGCTTTGCTGGCAAGAAATCAAAGTGAATCTGACACATATTAATGGTATGTTCAGGCTTATGACAGATGATATAACACTTTATGTGGAAAACCCAAAAGACTTCACCCCAAAACTGCTTGAACTCATACAGGAATTCAGTAAAGTGTCAAGATATAAAATCACTGCACAGAAATCAGTTGCATTTCTATATATCAACAACAAAGCAGAAGAAAGAGATTAAGGAATTGATCCCATTTACAACTGTACCCAAAACCATAAGATACCTAGGAATAAACCAAACCAAAGAGGCAAAGAATCTGTACTCAGAAAACTATAGAACTTGGGGTGTCTGAGTGGCTCAGTCATTAAGCATCTGCCTTCAGCTCAGGTCATGATCCCAGGGTCCTGGGATTGAGCCCCGCATCTGGTTCCCTGCTCAGCAGAAAGCTTGCTTCTTTCTCTCCCACTCCTCCTGCTTGTGTACCCTCTCTCGCTGTTCTCTCTCTGTCAAATAAATAAATATAATTAAAAAAAAGAAAAATATAGAACACTCATGAAAGAAAATGAAGAAGACACAAAGAAATGGAAAAACGTTCCATGCTCATAGATCGGAAGAACAAATATTATGAAAATGTCTGTGCTACCTAGAGAAATCTGCATTTACATTTAATGCAACCCCTATCAAAATACCATCAACTTTTTTCAAAGATATGGAACAAATAATGCTACAATTTGTATGGAACCAGAAAATACCCTGAAGAGCCAAAAGAATGTTGAAGAAAACCAGAAAGTTGGCAGCATCACAATTCTGTACTTCAAGCTCTATAACAAAGCTGTAATCATCAAGACAGTATGGTACTGGCACAAAAACAGACACAGAGATCAGTGGAACAGAAGAGAGAGCTCAGAAATGGACCTTCAACTCTATGTTCAACTAATCTTCAACAAAGCAGGAAAGAATGTCCAATGGAAAAAAGAGTTTCTTCCACAAATGGAGTTGGGAAAATTGGATAGCCACATGCAGAAGAATGAAACTGGACCATTTCCTTACTCCACATATGAAAATAGACCCAAAATGGATGAAAGACCTCACTGTGGGACAGGAATCGATCAAAATCCTTGAGGAGAATATAGGCAGCAACCTCTTCAACTTCAGCCGCAGCAACTTCTTCCTAGAAACATCACCAAAGGCAAGGGAAGCAAGGGCAAAAATGAACTATTGAGTGGCACCCTGAGTGGTTCAGTAGTTAAGTGTCTGCCTTTGGCTCAAGTCAAGATCCCGGAGTCCCAGGATCAAGCCCCGCACCGGGCTTCCTGCTCGGTGGGAAGCCTACTTCTCCCTCTTCCGCTCCCCCTGCTTGTGTTCCCTCTCTAGCTGTGTTTCTCTCTGTCAAATAAATAAATAAAATCTTTAAAAAAATGAAATATTGGGACTTTATCAAGATAAAAAGCTTTTGCACAGCAAAGGAAGCAGTCAACAAAACTAAAAGGCAACCTACAGAATGGGAGAAGATACTTGCAAATGACATATCAGATAAAGGGCTAGTATCCAAAATCTATAAAGAACTTATCAAACTCAACACCCAAAGAACAAATAATCCAATCAAGAAATGGGCAGAGTCATGAACAGACACTTATGCAAAGAAGACATCCCAATGGCCAACAGACATGTGAAAAAGTGCTTAACATCACTCGGCATCAGGGAAATACAAATCAAAACCTCAGTGAGATTCCACCTTACACCAGTCAGAATGGCTAAAATTAACAAGTCAGGAAACGACAGGTGTTGGCGAGGATGTGGAGAAAGGGGAAGCCTCCTACACTGTTGGTGGGAATGCAAGCTGGTGCAGCCATTCTGGAAAACAGTATGGATGTTCCTCAAAAAGTAGGAAATAGAGCTACCCTACAACCCAGCAATTGTATTACTGGGTTATTTACTCCAAAGATACAAATGTAGTGATCCGAAGAGACATGTGCACCCAAATGTTTATAGTAGCAATGTCCACAATAGCCAAACTATGGAAAGAAACTAGATGTCCATCAACAGAAGAATAGATAAAGAAGATGTGATGTATATGTATGTACACACACGCGCGCGCGCACGCGCGCACACACACACACACACACACACACACACACACTGGAATATTATGCAGCCATCAAAACATGAAATCTTGCAATTTGTAACGACATGGATGGAACTAGAGGGTATTATGCTAAGCGAAATAAGTCCATCAAAGAAAGACAATTATCATATGATCTCACTGATAAGAGGTATTTGAGAAAGAAGACAGAGGATCATAGGGGAAGGGAGGGAAAAATGAAACAAGACAAAACCAGGGAGGGAGACAAACCAGAAGAGACTCTTAATCTCAGGAAACAACTGAGGGTTGCTGGAGGGGATGGGGTGGCTGGGTGATGGATGTTGGTGAGTTTATGTGCTGTGGTGCACGCTGTGTGTTGTGTAAGACCGATGAATCACAGACCTGTATCCCTGAAACAATAATAAATTGTATGTTAATTTTTAAAAATAATTTTAAAAAAAGGAAAAAATAACAAAAAAGTTTAAAAAAAAATCCATCAAGTGGACTTGTATACGCTGGTTTCTCACACTGGTAAGTGCAGCCCGTCTCTCCAGTGTCCACAAGGCAGGGCTGCCAAGGGGCACTCTCCTTCTGGGCCTTCTGCCTCCTTTACACACTTATCCCCTCCCAAGCTGCCATACCTAACGCTTCAGAGCACAGGCTGCTGCCCTGGGGGGCCAGCTGGGGCTGCTGTTTCAGGGGCGCTGCCCTGGGGGGCCAGCTGGAGCTGCTGTTTCAGGGGCGCTGCCCTGGGGGGCCAGCTGGAGCTGCTGTTTCAGGGGTGCCGCCCTGGGGGGCCAGCTGGAGCTGCTGTTTCAGGGGCGCCGCCCTGGGGGGCCAGCTGGAGCTGCTGTTTCAGGGGTGCTTCCCTGGGGGGCCAGCTGGAGCTGCTGTTTCAGGGGTGCTTCCCTGGGGGGCCAGCTGGGGCCGTTGTTTCAGGGGCGCTGCCCTGGGGGGCCAGCTGGGGCCGCTGTTTCAGGGGCTCTGAGGCTGAAGCAGTAGAACCTCAGGGCCGTGGGTCTGTGGATGTGTCTGGTGTGTCAGCACGAGCTGGAGTCTTAGAGGGAAGAAGGGGCAGTCCAGAAAACACAGACCCAAGGGCCTTACCATCTTGGAGAGAGGGGAGAATGTGATGTTCTAGTAAGATTAGAGGGCCTGCTTATCTAGCTTCTCTCTCTCTCTCTCTCTCTCTCTCTCTCTCTCCCTCCCCACACAGACGTCTCTTGAACTGTGGTGCTTGATTAAAAAGACTTCACACATATGTGTATGTAGTATGTGTACGTGTGTGTGTGGTATGCAGGTGTGATTATGTGTGGTGTGTGTGCTTGTGTAGTATGTGTACGTGCGTGTGCTGTGTAGGTGTGTGTGCTTGTGTGGTTAGTGTACATGTGTGTGGTGTGTAGGTGTGTGTGCTTGTGTGGTATGTGTACATGTGTGTGGTGTGTATGCTTGTGTAGTATGTGTATGTGTGTGTGGTGTGTGTGCTTGTGTAATATGTATACGTGTGTATGGGGTGTAGGTGTGTGTGCTTGTGTGGTATGTGTACGTGTGTGTGGTGTGTAAGTGTGTGTGCTTGTGTGGTATGTGTACGAGTGTGTGGTGTGTAGGTGTGTGTGTTTGTGTGGTATGTGTATGAGTGTGTGGTATGCAAGTGTGTGTGCTTGTGTGGTATGTGTACGTGTGTGTGGTGTTTGGATTGTGTACTTGTGTGGTATGTGTACGTGCGTGTGGTGTGTAGGTGTGTGTGCTTGTGTAGTATGTGTACGTGTGTGTGGTGTGTAGGTGTGTGTGCTTGTGTAGTATGTGTACGTGTGTGTGGTGTGTAGGTGTGTGTGCTTGTGTGGTATGTGTACGTGCATGTGGTGTGTAGGTGTGGGTGCTTGTATAGTATGTGTACGTGTGTGTGGTGTGTAGGTGTAGGTGCTTGTGTAGTATGTGTACGTGTGTGTGGTGTGTAGGTGTGTGTGCTTGTGTGGTATGTGTACGTGTGTGTGGTGTGTAGGTGTGGGTGCTTGTGTAGTATGTGTACGTGTGTGTGGTGTGTAGGTGTGTGTGCTTGTGTAGTGTGTGTACGTGTGTGTGGTGTGTAGGTGTGGGTTTAAGCGCACATACTGCACACCGTTGGCTCCAGGAGGCAGACAGCTTGCTCAGCTGTGATGACTCAGGATTTTATGAAGTTCTTTCCATTCTCATTAAATAGACCATGTTGAAATTCCCCTGAATTCTCTTAGTCAACAGAAGAGTTCTTTGTTTAATGTAGCTGAGGGAGAGAGTCCGCACCCCTCAGAGGCTGTGCTAAGAATAGGGCCAGGCCCCAGCCCTGCAGCTGCCGCACTTCTGAGGGAAGCCTGCTGCTCACTTTTCACGGCAGGGGTGAAGGGCCTGTGCTTAGGAAGCCACCTCTTCCCCCAGCTCCTGTCCCCTCAGGAAACCTTTTGCCCGACTCAGCCCTTTCCACCAGCTCCTCTCGGACACCAGGGCTTTCTCCTGGTGGGATCTATGAGCATTGGGCCAATGCTGATGGCTCTGTCCTCCCCTGGCCAGCCAGCGCCACAACGGGACATCTGACCCGCAGTGGCTTTCCCGGGGTGCTGCCCTTGGTGTGCGGGAGACAGGCAGCTGTGACTGTGACTCTGGCACACAGATCCGAAGCGCATTGGCAGCTAAGAGCCAGTCCTCCCCAAAGGACAGGGCTGTGACCTCAGACACCGGAGAGCAGGGCTGGTCCTGTCAGGTTTCAGATCCCCTCCGGTCTTGTTTCTCCTGGGGACATGCCGAAGGTGTGCCGGGTCGAGAGAATCAAAGATACTTTTCATTTGCACACCTTTCATTTTTGGGGAACAGTCCCAATCAAAAGCAGACTCTTATTGTCGAGTGGAAGGTGGGGGAAAAAACCCCACTGATTGGAGATATTCAGCAACAAAAAAACCAAAACAATCAAAGGACAGAGCAGTGGTTTATCCTACTCATGATTCTGGTCAGAGGATGACATGCGTCAGGGGCTGGTGAGAACAGTCACGGCCCTCCCGGGGGAGAGGCCACTACTGACATCCCCGGCTGGCTCCATCTCACGCACCTCCCAGGAGCACCGATACGGGGCGGAGATCTCTGGGATTCTGTCTTCACCTTACAGGGGACTCCTTTAGCTTCCCATGGTTTGCTGACGGCATCTGTGCCCGGGCTAGCCTGGGGTCGAGGTGAAGGCTCAGCAGTCGAGTCAGACCGATTTAAATTCCAACTAGCTGGCATGTGACGGGGCCAAGGGACTGTTTTCCCACTCCTATTGTTTCTTATTTCTATTTTGCTATTGGTGAACTGTGGATAATAAACGTTTCCTACCATGATGGCATAGGGTGGATTCAGTGAGGGCTCCCAGCTCGCAGTTCCTCAGTTCCTGAGCTCCGAGTCTGCATTCCAGAGACTCCTGAAAACCAAAAGTAGCTTGGTGGTTATCGGCTTCGTTTGGTGGCAAATGCAACCCGAATTGAGATGAGGCTGCTTATAATTTGAATTTATCTTAGTGAAACTAGGTGCACAGTTTCTTGTAGAAGAATCCACGTGTTTCATTTTGGGGTGCTCCCCTAGACCCTATAGGGATGTTCACTAATACAGAGTGTATGACCCAAGTTATTTTTTTTAATTGCGGCAAAATACACATAACATGAAATTCACCATCTTAGCCTTTTTGAGTTACAGTTCAGCAGTGTTACTTGCACTCACCTTGCTGTGCAGTCAGCGTCCACAATGCTTCATCTTGCAAAATGGAAACTCTATGTCTATTAAACAGCTACTCTCTTCTCTCTCCCCGACTAACGGCCATTTTGCTTTCCAGATAATGTTTATAATAGCAAAATTTTGAATTCCAGCCCATCTGGACCCAAGGGTTTTGAATAAGGGATCATGGACCCTAGTTGGGGAAGAGCAACGGGCAGCATTTGGCAGTCACCCCCTCGTGGAACTATCCTGGAGAGGCCTGTTCCTCTGATCCTCCAGGGAGCAGTCTGCCGCAGCTCCCCATTTCCCAGCATTGGGTTCCCATGTGTGACACATTGCGAAACACTGGGAATCAGCTCTGCTGGATTCTCACTAGAGATTCTCAGCAATGAGAGAGTGGTTCTTGAATGCAGTGATTAATACTCTCCTTTTCTCTCGTTGCCTCCATCTCGGTGTTTTCTTTCTTTCTTTCTTTTTTCAGGAAGTAGAGGGGCACACATTGGCAGCGGGGTGTGGTGTTGGGTTTTTGGTTCTGTGCCGTGGATGCTGTCACAGTGAAAAAGCATTTAAACCTTCATGTGGACTGCACTATGGGGAGCATGCTGCCAGCCTCTTTAGACCCTGCTGGAGACCTTCGAAGCTGGATTCATGCATTTTGCAGAACTCTCCAGGCATGCCATGAGAAGCAGTAATGCTTACCTTGTTTTTCCCAGCAGATCCAGCACAGAGACCGGTTCTGAGTCATGTCTCCTATAACTGGAATGAGTCAGGGAATTCTTGACACATATCCAGGAGCTGTGGGAGTGCACGGACCACTCAAGGTCATCATTGGAAAACCCGACAGTGGTCGAGCGTCGTTCTTGGAATGTCTCCTCCACACTGCTCATGTTGTGAACACGGAGGGGTTGGTCTCCACCCAAAGGAGGCTTGAGGTTTCTTCCCATTTTTAAATCAGTGGGGACAAAAGTGGATGCTTGAAAAATTGGAAGGCCCTGAGCATAATTCAGAACATAAGACCCTCTGACAGATAACTCCTTCTAAATACAGAATAACCTTAGGACCAGATCTTACACTTTGGGGTTATCTAAAATCTGCAAAGAATTATGTACTTTTAAAGCCAGTGACACTAATTTGGATGTCTTTCTTATCATTGTTACTGTTTTCAAAAAGCTATGAGAATCTGCTACTCTCAAAGAAAACGACACTAAATAGAGAACTTTCAATGTCATCTGGCCCTGGAAAAATCAAACAAGTGGTCAGTTTCCAGACATCCGCATGGGACAGTCCAGATCCACAGTGAGCAGGAGGCCCATGAGTGTCCGAGGTTTGGGGCCCCTGCAGAGGTTTGCCCCTTAGTGACGTTGCTCCCTCGGTCACTGCTGTTCTCTGGCCTGTGCTAGGTGTTGGGTCAAACCCTCAGCAGCTGAAGCTGAGTGCACTTTTCTGACTTGGCTGTTAGGCAGCTGGGACCTCAAGAAAGACAGGAATACTGGTGTGGGGTCGGGGGAAAAGGGGAACCAGGACCAGAAATTAGAGGCTCGACCACAAGGCAAATTCGCCTGCCATCTGTTTTGTTAGGGCCTGACAGCTAAGAATGAATATATAGTTATATATATAGTTATATCATATATATCACCTTGATTTTGCCTCTTAATCCACAAAACATAAAATGTTTGCTGTTGTGGTCCTTTCATCAAATTTTGCTGACCCCTCCTCTAGGCCATTGGTTTTCAAAGTGGGGTTCCCAGACCAGCAGAATCAGCATCACATGCGAACTTGTTAGAAATTCAAATCCTGGGGCGCCTGGGTGGCTCAGTCATTAGGCGGCTGCCTTCGGCTCAGGTCATGATCCCGGAGACCCAGGATCCAGCCTGCTTCGGGCTCCCTGCTGGGCAGGAAGCCTGCTTCTCCCTCTCTCACTCCCTCTGCTTGTATTTCCTCTCTGGCTGTGTTTCTCTGTCAAATAAATAAGTAAAATCTTCACAAAAAAGAAAAAAAAATCAAATCCTCAGAAACTCTGGGAGTGGCACCCAGCGTATGAGTCTGAACTGGCCCTCTGGAAGATTCTGATCCAGACTAAAGCTTTGGGAACCACGGAGCTAGACTGTTAGTGCGGCCCTTCATCATGAGTTTGTTCTTTTATACCTTACAAAAAAAAGACCTGGGACAAGTTACTTACCTCTTGGTGCCGGGGGGTTTTAATCAGCAAGGATTTGGGGGGGCATTAAAAAAGCAAAACACATACCACATATTAAATGCTGAATGCATGCCAGTTGTTATTATTTCAAATTTATTATTGTTATTAAAACCATTTTATTAGGTCTCAGGTCAGTTAAAAATCAAGAGAACCCACCAGAGTCCTGAGATTTTAGCAGGAATCATCCAGGTAATTGTAGTCGCTCTGCTCTGGTGGAAACCAGGTCTGCTGGTCAGACGCTGGGGTCCAAGGCTGCAGACCTCGCGGGGCAGACCTCCTCCAGCCAGACCCCGGGTCATCTCTGCAGCCCTGACCAGGTGCCCCGCAGGTCTTTTTCCCAAGGCAGTGTCCCCCCCACCTGCTTCCCTTGCTTTTGGCTTTTGGCACCAACGCCCTTCCCATTAGGCCTCCGGGGATTTTCCACCTTTGGAACAACAGGCGTCCCAGTTCCTCACTGATCCTGAACATGAGCACACATCCTTTATTCGTGAATCACTGTCAGGAAATTGGGCTCATGAAAACCACTCTCAGGGCATAGGGTTGTTGTAAGGAATGGAAAAAGTTGCACTTGTTTTAGGACATGGAAGTGAACGTGTGAGACATGTGAGCTGCTGTTGTTACAGTCTTTTAAAGTTTGTAACTGTTCTTCGAAAATTGACGGCGACTGTGTCTCAGACTGGTTAGAGTCAAGAGAAGCCGTAAATTGTGGTCAGCTGTGGTTTCTTGCTGATGTTGCTGTTCCATGTGGGGCTCTGTGCCTCGCCTCCACTGTGAGTCCCGAGGATGGGCTTTGCAGGGCTGTGTTCTCCCGTCTGACCCAGGGACATCTTGAGCAGTTCAGGCAGAGCCTGAGGAGTCCTCTTTGCCTGAGGAGAACACCAGGAGTGACAGAGATGGCTACCCACGGGAGAGGCCATGGGGCTTGGTCTCCAGGTGGCAGCAGGACCGTCAGGAAGCACATCCCTTGGTTACTGGGTGGAGGAGAGAAAGGAAGGGGCTGGAGCCTCTCCGCTCCGTCTGATGGCTTGACGACTGCTCTGGGCCGTGCCCTCTCTGACTGCTCAGCCATTGTCCAGAGGCATCCTGATGCTAAGAGCGTGTGTGCGCACCCGTGTTGATGCTGGTGGTTGGAGAGCCTAGGCTTTGATGTCACTGGATCTAGGCATGAGTCTTGACAGGGACCAGCTCTGTGACTTCTCTGAGCCTCATTGTCTTCATCTGCAAAATGCATGTGGTGCTTCCTTGGCTGCCTTTCTGTGCGCATCGGAGAGGACGAAGGGCTCAGTGAGTGCTGGCCTCTGTTGTGGGGGTTGGTAACAGCTGTGTCTCGCTGATGAGACTCCTCGGCTGCGTTGGGGGATGATGGTGCAGGCGACGGCATCGGGGACGATTCTCAGGAAACTCCGCTCACTTTGGTTCTTTTGACCAACTGCAAAGCCGCCTGGACTTGCACAAAGCACGATCTTGTAACGCATGATTTGGAACATAAGGGAGCAGGGATGCCACAGCCCCTTTCACTGGCTGACGCTCCTCTGCTCCCAGCCGATGGCCAGTTCCCCTCAGACCAGCTAGTGATCAGGATTAAGTGCCTCCTATGTGCCAGGGGTCATAGTTGCCACTCAAGAGTATCTTTTACTGAAGACTCCCAGCTGGCTTCTAAGTGGGTATTATTAACCCCATTCCACAGACAAGAAAACAGAGGCTTAGGGAGGTTAAGTGACACGCCCACACTCATAGTATTAGAAGTGACAAAGGTGTATGTGAGCATAGAACTTCTGGCCACCGTGTCCCAGGACTATTGTGTACAGTTCGTTTGCTTGAAAAAAACTGCATGTGACAGTTTTAATTAAATTAGATGAAAACTTTTTCCTAGTTCAAAGAAGTAAGGAATATATATTATTTTTTACTTAGAAAATATAGAAAAATATAAATGGAGAAAATAAAGATTACTCATATCAAGCAATCAAAAACAACCACAGTTTGTGAGTATTGTATTTCCTATAATTTGACGTACAAGGCGTGACAATATAATTTAATATTGTAGAAGTTTAAGACAGCATAACATAATGAAACACAACCGGGACTTGCAAAACCTTCTCACAATAATAGTAGTAATAAATCTTTTTCAAGTTCTTTTTGTTTTTAAAGATTTTACTTATTTATTTGACAGAGAGCAACACAGCAAGAGAGGGAACACAAGCAGGGGGAGTGAGAGAGGGAGAAGCAGGCTTCTCACCAAGCAGGGAGCCCGATGTGGGGCTCGATCCCGGGTCTCTGGGTTCATGACCTGAGCCGAAGGCAGTTGCTTAACCAACTGAGCCACCCAGGTGCCCCTCTTTTTTAAGTTCTTGAAACTATTTCAAAACAGTATTAAGGATTATTTGAAGTACTCTGTTGGATAGATCAACTTTTATTTGGACATTTAGATTTTTAAAAAATTTTTGTTATAATAAAACTCCTTATGATTATTATCCTTGTGCTACAAATTTTGCACATTTAAAAATATTAGATTAGATTCCTATAAATGAGTTACTAGATGTATTTTCAAGTCTTTTCTAAAAGATGATTTATATTTCTAAAAGCAACATATGAAAGCATCTACGTATATTCTTACCAGCACTGAGTTTATTACTCTCTTCTCTGATTTTATGTGCATAATGTATTCTCAGGAGTTCTTGAATTATTTCTGTGAATGTGAGTGTGCACACTGGTAACCAGAATTTTGAGTCATTTAAAATTCTTCTTTAAGAATTTCCTGTGAGGGTGCCTGGGTGGCTCAGTGGGTTAAAGCCTCTGCCTTCGGCTCAGGTCATGATCTCAGGGGCCTGGGATCGAGGCCCATATATCGGGCTCTCTGCTCAGCAGGGAGCCTGCTTCCTCTCTCTCTGCCTGCCTCTCTGCCTACTTGTGATCTCTCTGTCAAATAAATAAATAAAATAATCTTTAAAAAAGACTCTTCTGTGAGAGATCATGTGTAATTTTCTCTTGGATCATTAATATTTTTCCTAATAATTTGTAAGAGAGCTTCATAAATAAATATGTAGTACCTTTGTCATATTTGTGAAAAATATTTTTCCTGCCCTTTTTATTTTGAATCTTTTTTGATGCTCAGATATTTTGTGCCTTTGTTGAAATGTCTGGTTTTCTGTGCAATTTCTTTCATTCCTTTGATGCTTACAGAGTTATTTTCCATCCTTGTATCAGGTAAGTACTCACCTATTTTTCTGGTACCTCCTTCCTGGCTTACAGTTGGGTTTCAAATGAGGAGGGAGGTAGTGAGTACTTGGCATGTGGGTTCATTGCTGTTTCTCACTCCACGTGTCTGGGCAGACATCACTAATCTATCACAGCACCATAGCTCGGCCAGGAGGCAGCCTGGGAGTGTTTTTCAATGCAGCTGCCCCTTGGGTCTCTATCAGCTGGTCAGAGTTGGAACATACGATTTCACCTTTCTGACGTCTTACTGAAGAACACATTCTCTAATATGGACAATAAGGATGCGCAGCCATAAAATCCTAGGTATCCTATAAATCTTGTGTATTTGGAATAATTCCTCATCAGGCACAGTCCAAATGGATACATTACAGTCTTATCATTTCTTGGTCAGAGTCAGGAGCCATCTGCAGACTCCTGGCATCTTTTCCCTGGGCAGCCTCTGCTGGGACGGAGCATCTTCTCCCTACCAGCAGGGCTTCCGCGGGAAGCTCAGGACCGC
The DNA here is from genome assembly GCA_004023965.1 of Spilogale gracilis. Taxonomy (NCBI): domain Eukaryota; kingdom Metazoa; phylum Chordata; class Mammalia; order Carnivora; family Mephitidae; genus Spilogale; species Spilogale gracilis. The sequence continues at coordinate 25,214 of PITA01010289.1, forward strand.
GTGACCAGGCAGCAGGAGTTCTCTGTGTGTGCCTGTTTTCTTCAGTACACGCTGTACTGTGGGGGAAAGAGATCACAGGCAGAAAGGAAATGAATCTGTAATTCATAACAGTGATTAAAAGTAAGTCGCCATTTATTGTATGTATGATATTGAGTGAAATACTCTGCTAGCATCATGTGTCTCCTTCTCACGATAACACTGAGGCCATTTTTAATGTCCTGTTTACAGGGGAGAAAGCAAGGCAGCTCAGAGCTCATCCAAGTGGCAAATGGGGATTGAGCTGCAGCTGGGATTCATGTCCAGATCTGCCAGACTCCTGAGCAGCTTACTATTATGCTGCTCTGCCCTCCCACAGCCTCAGCTGAGGCGCCGGGGTTGGGGGGATGGGTGGGGACACCTTTGCCAAAGAGCCTCGGCAAAATAATTTAATTAGCGCATTCTAAGTGAGCCAAGTTAAAGGGCCATGGAAAGAATCGTGTGTCCTTTGGGGCCGCAGTCAGGAATTTGTTCAAACACATGGATGGAGTTAAGGGTGTCCTACCACAGTGGAAAACACCGTGTGAAGTGGAGGCTCCCGAAGAAACAAACCTGCTGGGGAATGTCTTCTGACCCTTGCTTTGTGCCGGTCGGTGGTGGGAATTGGCCTCTGGGAGACCACAGACTGATTTTTGTGAACTTTCCTTTTACTGAAAAATAATAAGATTATAGATTTTTAATCCGTCCCCTTAGAGTTTAAGATAATGAAAATTTTCTCTTCTTTTGTTTTTGTTTTTTAAAGATTTTATTTATTTATTTGACAGAGAGAAACACAGCCAGAGAGGGAACACAAGCAGGGGGAGTGAGAGAGGGAGAAGCAGGTCTCCCACTGAACGGGGAGCTCAATTCGGGGCTTGATCCCAGGTCTCCAGGATCATGACCTGGGCCGAAGGCAGTAGCTTAACCAACTGAGCCACCCAGGCGCCCTAAGATAATGAAAATTGTGTCTACAAGAAATAAAAATGTGCATTCAAGTTATATTTTAGGAGCAAGTACAAGATCAGGAGGCATAGGGAAGGAGCTGGAGGGAAGAGATCCTGTGGTCATTCCTACCTCCCACCTTTCTGTCCACCCACCCCTTCCAAAAACCCTTCCAAAAAGGATTAACTCTTACCAGACACTGACACACACACACACACACACACACACACACACACACACACACACACACACACACACCCCGACTTTACTGGCATAATATCGCCACCTTGTGGTCTTGTGCAGTATTACTGTCACGAATATGCTATTTTTGCAACTTTTGGCATAAACTGTGTATAATCCCATTTCATGCAAAAAGATTCCGATTGACCTTGTGCTAGGAGGGCCTTCCTTCGAACCCTGGGTGGATGACGAAGGACATCATTAAGAGCACCAAGATGCAGGAGAGGAGGCTTCTACTTCCTGACTTTTGCCTAAAGTTCCAGAATTGAACTGAAATTTTTGTGTAGAACCCTCTTCATTATTATGTGTTTTCAAAACATTGGGTATTTAATAAGTACTATTTGAAAAGCTACGCATTCTGTACTAGTTAATTATACAACACACACACACACACACACACACACACACACACACACACATCCCTCTTGCTGTGCTGCCTGAAACTAAGGATCTCACCAGCGCCAGGGGCTCTTCATTTGGACGGAAATTTGGGGAGACTCTGCCACTTGCTAACAAGCATTTAGCCTGTTCCCAGATGTTCATTTGGACAATGCCTCTGATTCTTCAGAGTACTTTGAGGATTATCATGTTGGATCTTATAACTACCAAAGTACCCGGTGGGCTCGAACTTATTTTCCTCTTAACCTGTTTTCCTGATTGTGTAAGTTATGTCTAAACAATATAAAATTTGGAAACTTCATATGGGTATAAAAAGTATAAAATCCAAGTATACTCTTCAACACATAGGGCTGATATTCATGCGTCATTTTTCACGTGTCTCAGCGTTCCTGCACACCCACACATACATGTGCATATATACACATACACACATGCATGTCCAATGCTTTCTCTTCATCCCTGCACGCGGTCTGAGCTCTCCACGGGGTAGGTGGTCTTTCCCGACCTGGGGTTTGTGGAAGAGCCTGTGATGGGGAGAACCCCTGTTAGCATGGGCACTGCCCTGCCCTCAGTAAGGAGAAGTCAGCCTGATAGATCAAAATGGCTTTGGCAGAGAAGGCCCAAGGACAGCCGATCCTGCCAAATGCTGGCAATTGGACTGTGTGCTGGGAGCCTGTGAGGGCCCCCAGGCAGAGGGCTGTGAGTCTAAGGGTCACAGCTCTGTGGAGGGAAGAGGGAAGGATTGGAGGGTATGGGCATGGAGACCCACTCTGTCCACTTGGCAGCCCGTGGCCGATCGTGTCACCGAGGGCTCGGGATGGGCGTGTCTCGTCCCCAGCAGGCAGTGCCCAGGGCAGCTGGCTCTGCTCCCAGGCTGTCCTCCTCGGGGCCGTTTCATTGTCAGCGCTTTCGCTCCGCTCCTCCCCTCTCCCTTCTCTCTAGCATGTGGATTTCCAGCTGAAATGTATTATTTCAGTAAACATCCCAAGTGGAGTGACTTCCTCCAGTCCCAGGGACTCCGGCAGCATACAAAGAGATGGGGCCTCCTCCTGGGGGCAGAGGCTGGGTCTCAGGGCTGCCCCGGGAGGGGGACAGGATGTCCAAGACTCGTCTAGCTGCCATCTGAGCATTTCATGGACACTCCAGGTGTTTGAGCCAATTTCTGTTAGTTTGTCCTTTAGAAAGCATGGAGGGGTCCAGTGTTTGTGCTTTCGCTGAATCTGCAGACAGGTCTGATGGAGGGCCTGTGCGCTCAATGCTGAGGGTAGAGTGTGAACACAACAGCAGGCCCTCAGGGAGTCCAGTTTTGTAGGAAGACTTACAAAGAAATAGATAAACATTAAAAATAAACAAAAGTAAATGTAAACCGGGGGAGGGCAGAAATGGAATTGGTAGCATAAGGCCGCAGAGGACCAAGGGGATGACAGAGGTCTACAGGGATCTTAGGGAGTCGGGAAGGAGAAGGAGCCAGCCACTCAACGAGCAGGGAAATGCATGTTCTGGGAACAAAATAACTTGGCTCATCTGAAGAACTGAAGGAAGGTTTGTGCAGCATTTCTAGCAAGTTCCCAGGGGATGCTGCTGCTGCTGCTGGTCCTGGAAGTGCACTCTGAGAAGGGACATCCCCAAGGCATCTTCAAGCTGAGTCAGAGCTGTGATTTAACCTCATGAGGTGGGGGTCTCCTCCCCGGCCTACCTGGCAAGGTCACGCACACCTGAAGTTCCCGTGCTTTCTTGGGTTCTGATGGGTGCTCAGCCCATGACTCTGTGTTTGGTCCATGAGATCTACTTTCAGACATTTCACCTCAGGCCCTGTTCTCCCTCCTCTGACTTGGCAAGCTTATACACACAAGAGTTCTAAGTATTTCAGAGAGTTTTGAGCTCTGGGATGGCAACAGAATTTGGTATTATATAGACGGGTGATGCAAAATCTCGCTCTTTAGGGCTGGATGAGATGATAAGGAAGGGAAGAAAGGGCTGACTCTTGTGCCAAATGCCTTCCCTTAATGTTTGGTCTTAGAGAATCAGATAAAGAGAAACTGTCTGGAGAGCCAGACAAGCCTGGAGGATGCACTGGGAGGAGATCAGGATTGGAGCTGAAAGCAGTGTGCTCAAGCAGTGGGACTCGAGATGGTTTAACTCAGTAGTTTTTATTTTATTTTATTTTTATTAACATATAAATGTGGTTTTTAGAAGCTAATGTTTCTGTTGAACCATAGTGAGGGCCGTTTCAGGGGTGCCAATTGTCCACTCCTCAAAGACCACCAGAGATACACCCCCTTGCTTAGCTAGTTTGGTTGGATGTGCTTCGGTAGGGAGGGCTTCGCAGGGTCCCTCTGTGGGGAAGTCAGGGCCTGGCATCGATGGGGTTTCAGGCCTGGTGAGGGGGTATCGAAGCAGGTCCTGTAAGGGGGCAAATTGCTGGGATCGGGAGACTTTACGACATGACAGGTTTGGGTTGGCGGGCTCAGCACGGTGAGCGTCACGAAGTGGGCCTTTGCACGCAAGCTGTTGGTTGGTGAGTAGGCTGTTGAGAGCCCTTATCCTCCAGAGAAAGGAGTGTTAGGTTTCCGGAACATGCAGCCCATATATTCTTGCTTGGTCTCCAAATTGTTTTAATAAGAACAAAAATGTATGTGTGTTTCCAGCATGATTTAGTGTAAGGAAATAAGGGAATTATGTTGGCTTTGGATCTCAGGGACCACGGGGAGCGGGTGACTGTGTGGGGTCCTCGCCCCCTCCCCTCGTCTCTCAGTCAACTTAGGACATCTTCACATTTTTCTGTTTTCCACTTTGGGTCTATACATCAGATTTCATTGAAAGAAAGGGCTTAAAAAGGGGGAGGAGCTTTATGTTTTGAGAGGGGTTAAAAATCCAGGACTATATTTTAAAAATCTCCATTGGGGTGGACTGCTGAGGCCCAGAGAGGTGGTGCTGTCACCCCCGGTCACACTGGTTCAGAGCAGAGGAGAAGGTCAAGAGCACAGCTCCCTCCAGTGCCACCTTTTGCCATGCTTCTGGGACAGTCATAGATGATACCAGCAGGGGTCAGGCAGCTTCCCTGCATCATCTGTCACTACCACCCGAAGCGCGGGGTCTCCAAAGTGCTGCAGAGGAAGAGAGAGGGGAGGAGGTGGCACTCTGACTCTGACCTGCAGCTGGCACCACATGTCCCCTCGGTGGCAACTCTGCACGGGCTCTGGCCCAACCTGACTGCAAGGGAGTCTGGGAAACATAGGGGAGCACATGGAACACTTGGTGAGCACGACTCCCTCTGTCTCACCCGGGATTTGGGGAAGCACACATGCTGCGTCTTGTGCTGTTTTTATCCCTCAGGTTTTAGAGGAGAAAATTCAAGAGCAGTGAGGATGAGCCACTTGGCCAGAGTCATGTAGGTTGATGCAGGCAGCACTTGAATCCAGATCTGATGTAAGATTAGTGCTCTCATCTGTCTCCTCTCCTGTTAGGGACAGAGAGGTGGGTCAGACAAGGATGCCAAAGCCATATCGCTGGGAGATGGGACAGCTCTGTGCACTTCGGAGGCAGGGGGGCACAAACAGTGGACAAGGAGTTCAAGTGAAGGAGGTTGAAAGGAAGACGGATAAGGTCTTAGTGTGAAAATAAGATGAAAATCACATATTAGCAACCAGACACAGATGCGATTGTGTTTCTTCCTTTGACACAAAAAGGAGCAGAAGAGAGTAGTTTATAGTAGCTATAGGAATGAATGGAGTTTACCTTCCAAAGCCTATGTGCAAACTTGAGGTTCTGATGACAGATGACAGTGGGAAGGGGAGGGGCCCTCCGCACATGCTGAGGGCATAGCGAAGGAGCAGGTACTTAGATGACCCAGGTGTGCATGAGAGGAGGGCCTGAGCCATCCGTGGCTACGGGAGTGTCCTCCTTGGCACCGCTCTCTCTGGCTTGTCTCTGGTGTCCACAGGCGGCTCTCCCTCCCCGCTTGCTCCTACAGCTGCATGTCGGGCACTTGTCCTCTGCTCACCGCCATGCCCCTCCAGGGAAGGCAAGTTTGCTATTCTGTTTCAGTCACGACTTACGGGTCACTCCCTGGACTGTGGTTCTGACCTAGTGATGCTTTCGTTGCCTGCTCTTCACTCACCTGCTTCCAAAGCACTCCCTGAGAATTCCTCTCGACCCTTCTGGCTGGTTAGTGGAGCAGTTGTCTCTCGAGACTGTCCTTCCAGCCAGTCCTTCTACCTGCAGTAGCTAAAATACATAGAAAGGAATCAAGCTTATTTTGATATTTGGTCTAAGGAAAAAACAAACAAACAAACAAGAAGATCTAGCCTCCTTAGGGGAGGCAGTGAGGTTGCTTAGGTTTAAACCCAGCAGCCCACCTTCCCATTTAGAGGCTTTATAGAGTACTTAATCCCTGCGCCTTGCTTAGTCTTCATCTGTGACAAGGGGAGAGCAGTAATTTCTACCTCATTCGGTGTTTCTGAGCATTAAAATGTTTTAACATGTATAAAACCCTGTAACGGTTATAAGAATAGTGTAACTGCTAGCCGTCATCATTGTTATTACTAAACCACAACAATACAGGGTCGGTGGTGACTATGGTTTTGTCATTTGTCTATTTTGTTATTTGTTATTTGTCTATTTTGTTATTTGTTAATTGTCATTTTGGTATTTGTTATTTGTTATTTGTGAAAGGTCTGTGCACCGTTTTGCTATATTCTAATAGCCAATGATTATGGTGGACTGTCTCCTTAGTTTGGGGAAAAGGGCATTTCATTAAAAGCATACCTTGTCAGTCGCCATGTTGGTCGGACTGCACTCTTAGACTCTTCCATGAGGGACACTCTGACAAAGGAGTACTTGGGGGATTGTCTCACTGAAGCCTGGATGAGGGGAAATCTTGTCACCCTGCCATCAGAATGCAAAGAAGTCTTCACATGCTGATCCTGCTACTTGTTCATGCAGAGAAATCTCAGCCGAAGATCGCTTTGAGCAGAGACCACAGCCCTGGGCCTGGGACAGTGCAGCCTCAGAGGACTGTCGCAGGAAGGGCGGTCTCGGGTGGGGAGGTGGTAGGCTGAGCCCCTGAGCTTCACCTCAGCCAAGGCTTGCTGCTTGAAAACAAATAAAGGAAGATGCAGGTGGTGACGGGGGAGGTGGTGCGATAGACCTAGGAAAGCTGACAGAAATCCAACTCAGGATGCGGAACTAAAATATTTACTCTGGCCTTGAGGGACGGTTGGGTGGAGTGATTGCTTTGCTGCCTCAGC